>PVJO010005822.1:0-94733 GCA_004026905.1 Hystrix cristata | reverse complement strand
GGCATTTAGGTTGTTTCCAAGACTTAGCTATTACAAATTGTGCTGCTATGAACATGGTTGTGCATATATCACTGTGATATGATGATTTTAATTCTTCTGGGAAGATACCCAGCAGAGGAATAGCTGGGTCAAATGGAACCTCTAGTTGTAGTTTTCTGAGGAATCTCCACACTGATTTCCATAGTGGTTGGACCAGTCTGCATTCCCACCAACAGTGGAGGAGGCAGAGTTTCTTTCTCAAGTGGTGAAAATATTCTGAAAACTAGACTATGATCATTATACAATTCTGTATAGATAAGAGGCACAAAATTATATATGTTAAGTAGACATGTAACTATTTAAGTTATAGCTCACTAAAAGTGTTTAAAATGAAGTTATAGACTAAGAATATAAGATGAAAAAGAAAAAGCACACAATAACGGCTATAGCAGTTAGTATCTCCTGGCTCACCAAAGGTCTGGATCTGAAAATCCTAGGGAGAAGCTGTGCACTGATAATAGTCTGCAGGTTGATCTGAAGTTCTTGGGAAGGGCTTTCTGTCTTCACCACAGGACTGTTTCAGGAGAATTCTGAGATGCTCAGATGAAACCTGAGATTCTCAGATGAAAGCAGATTTGTATAATGTAACAGATCATATTATTTAAAATGAAACCTGCCATTACATAGAAGCCCTGGAAGTAGACACGTGATATCTTTGAAAATGAGAGCTAGGCGTCTAAAATCAGTTCCTTTGAGTTTTACTGCATTTTGGTCATTTAGGGCTTAAACAGCAAGGATCAGTAATAGGAGGTGAGCTTTTGAGATGCTCGAAATTTCCAGTGACCTGCTTACAGGGTACCTAACACCCATGAAAGTCAAGAGTAGTCTTTGACAGGACAATTTACATTCTTGTGGTACTTCTACAAGTTTCAGTTGAGTTTGCTGCCACTTATTCTGACTATTTTCACTGTAAATTGAGGACATCAAAAATTCTGTGTGATAAGGCCTTAAAATTCCTTAATTATAGCTCCAGAAAAATGGATACCCCTATCACAAAATAAATATGTGGATATTCACTAAATGGAAAGCAAACGCAAGTTTTTGCTGTGAGAGAAGGTGATTTACAGAAAAGAGAAGCTCTTAGCTAAACGGAAAACAGGCCTTGGTAATCATACACAGGGGATGCTAAAAGCCATGCTGCCTTAAAATCATGTCAAAGTCATTTATCACCACAAAAAATACCCACGTATCTATAGTTAACTAGAAGCCCCGGTAGGTGCTGCCATTTCATCAACTGTACAGAATCAGCTTCTGGGAAAGGATTGGATTTGAAGCTAGAATGGCTTGTGATTGCATATCTGGTGTGACAGATTACTGCTTAAGTTCCCAAATAGAATTATTCACAACCACTTATAAATTCCGGTTTTGTAAATGGGTTCCAAGGAGTTCAGACAGTCGAGGTAAGGAAAACCTTGGAGTAACAGCATGGCAGTCACGGGGTTCTCTCTTCTCTGGGAGTGGAAGAGATGGGGCTTAGAGTGTGACAATCATGAAAGAAATATATATGGTAAGAAAGGATTTTGTAGGAAGTCGTTCTAGAAGCAGAAATAGTTTCAAGTATTTTTCAGATGCGAGTAGTGTGTGAACAACATGAGAGATCAGGAGGCTAAGTGGAGATCCTGAGTTACCTGAGGACTCCATTAACTTTGCGGCTGAGGCTGCTACACACAAATGAAGATGGAAGGCTTTAGCCACAGGGCAAATAAAGGGGCTATGATAAAAGGCGGGTCTCTGATGTCTGCTGTATTGTTGTTTTAGAACCCCAAATTTGCCTCAGTGGCTAATGCACAAATAGAAAGGTCAATGGCAGTGATGAGTCCAGAGCTAGCACGTTTTCATGAGAGGAAAGGGACTTTTCAATGAGACTTTTAGGGCAAGAGACCGCGTGGTTAGCTTTCATTGAATCATTTAGACGGGAAGCCTGTTCAGAAAACTTACTGATGAAATGTTTGCTGTATTATCAAAAACAATATGAATATTTACATTTTTAGAAATGTATTACAGTAAAAGACACATTGCCATTAATCTACCTCAAGATACTCTCCCTCACTTCAAACACACTTATCCCCTTGTTCTTTTTATTTTCTGAAGCAGTTCTGGAAGTTCTCTTTTGTGAGTGTCTTTAATCTTGCTGTCCTCGGCTATCTAGATGTCCTGAATTGATTCAAGACATGTACATTTCATGTCTTTGACTTTAGGAAAGAACCAGAAGCACAGTGCCAGATCCAGTGAATAAGTGGACAAGGACATACTTTAATGTTTTTATGAGCCGGCCTTTTGGATGGCACTTGGTAGCAATATTCACCATATTTTTTTAGTCATACCTCATAAAGACACTCAAGAAAGGATTTCCACAACTGCTTTAGAAAGTGACAAGAACAATAGGTTAAGTGTGTTCAAGAGGGGGTATTGTGAAGGAGGTTAATGGCAATGTGTCTTTTACTCTAAAGAGTTTTTAAAATTTAAACATTCACCTTATGTTTTGATCATTGCTTCTGTACGACATCAAGGAATCTTGTGTGCTGATGATTGGCTCTGGAAATCACAAATACCTTCTGATCTTTGAAAGAGTCTTTAATTTTGCATTGTGTCATGGCCTAGCTAATGTATATGAATATGACAAAATTGAAGATATTCATTTGAGACCTGTATCCCTCACAGGTAATACTTTCAGCAAATAGAATTAACTCCGCAAGACACTTGATTTGTACAGTGTAACGATCATATTATTTAAAAGTAGAGTCCTGAGTGGTTTCGATGCTTCTAAATCTATGGTTGAATAATTCTAAAACTAAGATAGTATTTTGTAAACCTTTGGGACAAACTTCTTATATATTACTTATTTCCCCAGGTAAATGCAAATAGGTACTGTGAGTCTGCATGGAACTATACAATAAAGAGGCAGAGCAGAACTATCCAGTGAAAAGTAAACAACTGTCTTGGGAATTGACAACATTATGGCATTAGGATTTGAAGTTGTAGGAAAGCAAAAGGTACCAACATGTTCGTGACACTTCTATCTCATAAAAGTAACTATCACTGGACTGAGTCTGAGGGTGCCCTGAAATAAGGCACCTATCTCACTCTTATAGAATAAGTTTGCAGGTTTTCTGGAAAAGAATTTCAGAATGTGTCAGTAAGAGACATGAGAAGGGTTTATTAGAGATTTTAGGACACACTCAAGAGTGGAGCGTGGACACTCAGAGAAGAGCCACATTGTGAGCCAGAGCTGGGGATATTTAAGGGGATGTCTTCAGGATGGGTGACCTGGGGCGTGTATTCCTACTGTCAGGTTACCATGCAAGCCATCTGCGTGTGTTTCAAGTTGAGGTAAGCTGCCCACTAATATTGCTGCTTCCTCGGGGTGGAGTCTTTAAGATCTTTAGGTTTTTCTTTTCTTTTTTTTCTTTTTTGGAGTAAGTTTCCTAGAAGGGACAAAGACTTGAGTAACTTTGGTGTCTTGAAGCTGCAGTTAGGTACAATTTTAAAATCTTGATTTCCTTGTCTCCTTTCTACCTAGTGTTTATTTCTTCTATCCGTCCTCATAACCAAGCTCATCTATCTTTCTGACAGACAGGGCACAAGAATTACAAAGTTGGTACATAGGATAATAAATCCTTTCTGGAGGTCCGAAGTCATGATGGGCAGCAGTCTATCAGTAGCCTCCTTTTCTCAGTGGGTATGTGAACAGTTTTGATAAGAGCCTTACTGAATTATTTCAGAGCAGAAGGGCTCAGACTCTAGATATGTCTCACATCTGACCTATTTGACCCTTTGACACAGAGGCTTTCTGGAATTGATGTAAGATATTATTTGTGGGCAATCAGCCTGTGTAATCATTAAATTATAGGCTAAGGATTATTCTCTTCCTGAATGTCCCAGAAAGAAGTCATTCATTTGTATTTAATAGTGGTACCCATGTAAACAGTACTTCTTGCTCTAATTGATTCCCTGGAGTGGGATCATTAACCGCTCAACAGCTTATCTTGAACATCACTTGGCCAGCACATTTTTTTGACAAGTGTCACTTGGGCAGATGTCATTTCAACCTGTCAATTCTTCTGTTAAATAAATTTGATAAAATTGTCATTTTTATATTTCCTGTTATCATATAAAAATTAACAAAAATTATGCAAGTTTTGGCCATCTGGTATGTAAATAATTGGACTGGTAAGCAACAAAGCACCCTGACTTGGTAAGGGGGCAAAGAAAGAAGCTGGGATAACATACAAGTAGTCTAAGTGGTACTTGAAATACCAACTGTTAACATTTTTGTTATTTTAATGAAAAACTGATGGAAAAGTCAGAGGGTTTGTGGTAAAGAATATAGCAGCCTAGAGTAATCTGGAAATGGAAATTTTTGTTTCTGAAATTGCATAGAAATTTCCCCTTTTTGTGTCAAAGGGTCATTTGTGGCAGTGTTGTGAGTCTACCTCTTCAGAGGGTTGTCATTCTGTCAAAGTTTTGAGATTTTTATTCTTCAAGATAATTTAGAGTAATTGCTCTTCTAATGTCTCTTTTCCTTACAGTATTGACCAATGTCCTGGTCTATGTCAGTCACTGATGTGTCCTTGTTATTGAACTTTATCTAATAGCTTAATCTGAAGAGCTATTACTTTGGTATGTAATTTTCTTTCCTATGAGTTAAAGTGTTGTAACCAGCTCCCTTTGGGTCCTTGTTCTGAGGCTGCATAGAAGGACAGGACAAAGCACCAAGCAGTGGGGAATGACTGAGTGTGTGGTTTATTAGAAAGAACAAAAAGAAAAGCTCCCACTGTTGGAAGGGGCTCCTGAAGATGGGTGCCACAGATGCTGAAGTTCAGGGACTTTTGTACAGTCTTTGGGGCAGGGGACCGTGAGAGAAGCAGGGATGCAGTCGTCACTCTTTGTTACTGCTGGTTTTGGAAAGCAGACTGTCTTGCTTCTTTGTTCTTGCATTTCAGCCCTCCAAGGCTTTTTCTAGTTATTTAGGGATGTATCCTTTTTCCTTTGCATTTTAATTTTCTAAGGCTTACCTCTAGCTCACTTAGGTCCTGGCCTTTGGTTTACTTAGTTTATTCAGGCCCTTGCCCTATCTGCCTATCTCCCTTCTATCTCCTGGCCTCAGTATTATGAAAGCACAGCAAGCTCTATTAATTCAGAAGGGGAGGGAAGTTTGCCATCTTGTCTTGTTTTCTAATTAAATATGCCACCCTTGATTTAAGACCATCAACAGTGATTGTAGATAGAGCAACTGGGAAATCTTTGTCCTTATCAAGATGCTAGTAATCCCTTAAGATGATCTTTAAGCAGTTTCTCAAATCAGAGATTGACTTATTCCTATTCTAAGACTGAACTGTTTATTGATTTTGTTTGAAAGATCTCAAAGATAGCTTTAATCATTCTATAATTAATACATTGTGCAGTTCCTCCCCAAGCTTTAATATCTTTAGATCATACAAAGCAGCAAGCAATTGGCAGAGATCGAACTGTCCAGTATAATAGGATCCAGGAGAATTCTAAATTATTTATTAAACTGTCTTCAATCCAAGGGTTTGGAGAGCCCTTACCTAAGATGTGTAAGTCTGATCTTAATCAATGTTAAGATGTATAAGAGCAATACAATTTGTCTTCATCTTTGCCTACCTTTTCAAACATTATAAAAATATATTTTCCAGTGGGAATGGTGTGAAGAAAAGTGAAGAGGGTCTTGACGGGAGGAAGGCAAACTGGAACTGGGCCAGGAGAAAAATAAGAGAGTCTGAGTTTAGAGTTTTAGATTCTGTATATTTTTATTATCCTTTTCTAAGGAGTCCTTAAGGAAATTTAGAGCTTTTCTGTCTTTTGCCTCTCTGTACCAGGGGGAGAAAAATGCTCATCATCAATTATTTGGAAACTTTAAGCCATTTGACACTCAAGTATCATGAAATTGGCTTTTTATATACACATCCCAAGTAATCCAAAGGGATCTATAAAGTTAAAATTGTCCTAAGTATGATCCTAGCAGAGGTCAGAAAGAAGCTGACACAGAGATTTGTTTGAAGAAAACAAACAAGAGACAGATAATTAGACTCTGAGAATCTAACCTCACTTTTTCCAGGAAAGCTTTGACTAGTGAGATCAATCAAGACCAGAAAACTAAACCAAAGAAGATGAAAAGAGAAAAATAAAGAGTTAAGTGGGCCTTCAGTGCAAAAGGAGTAGAGTGCATGTTCATGAAGAGTAGGATTTTCCCAGCTAAGGAATTCCAAGAGAGGGAAGACATCAAGGGGTCTTTCATACCCTCTTTTTTCATCAAAGTGGCTCAAACTGAGCTGCAGGAAGGTCAGTCCTGATCTAATCGATGGCACCAAAAACCTGGAGGAAAACCAACCAGAACATACAGGGATGATTTTGTTCAAACTGGTTGAGCATGAGAAGGCCCCAGAAGAGTATTATATCTTAGAAAAAAAAGCACACAGATTTTCAAGAGCTTCAGCAAGAGGGATCAGCAGAGTTTAACATTTTGGGGGAATAGTTAGTTGAAAAATGTTTCACAGAAGACATGTGAATGATTCGTGTATATTATCTTTGGGCAACTGAAGTTCATCAAGAGAGTTGGAATGTCATTGTTAGGGGCTAAAGTCAACTACAGGAGGGAGCAGGGAGAAGCAGCTATGAGGAAAAAGGACCATAGTGAAATTCTCCAACCTTTAGAGTCTCTTGTATACCAAACACAGACACTCTCTAATCTGAGATATAAGTTTTGTAATATGGTAATTCGACCCCAAACTTCAAGATTGAATCATATGATCTCGTTGGCCAAAATTGTACATAACTATTTGTTGTAGAGGAAAGCAATAGTTACTCCCATTTATTTTGGTTGTTTCTCTTTGTGGTTCTCTACATGGTACTAGCATTAGTTTATTTTTCTCCATGAGTGTTCAGTCCCCAAAGAACACCAAAGTCATCTTTGCCACAGAATACAGATCATCCAACCTTACATGCAGCAGCATCATGTAATTTACTGTGCAAGATACCTCTGGTGCCCCTGGTCCACCTTTTGGTCCATCATTGATTTTAACTTCTGCTATGGTGAAGTTTCCTGGGAACTAATTCTCACTTCATGATGACTGTGTCTTGCCTCAAGCACAAGACATTTATGTCTTCTCTGTCTCTCTCTGTCTCTGTGTCTCTCCCCCTCCTTCTCCCTCTCTCCTCCCTCACTCTCCCTCTTTGTCTCTGCCGCCATCCGACTTTCCATTTCTCTTCCTTCTCCTGTCTCTTCTCCCTCCCTCTAATAGCAGTCACTGCCCTTAGGGACAAACCTCATTCACTGGATGGTTGGAGCTTGTAAATAAGTGCCTGGGCCTCCTGTTATTCAGACCTAGGTTTCTGCATGTTCCCTAGTGGGTGCCAAGTGAATTAGGTGAGAAGGGCATCCCTGTACCTTACAGGTACAATTCAGAGAATGTATCCTTAGATCGGTTGTCCTTCCTTTATTAGCTTCTGTTTGGGATGAGGATAGGGCATCCAAACTAAGGCATAATCCATACCTGATACATACTCATTCAATAGTCAGTAAATATTTATTGAGAATACATTAAAAATGGATACTGATTTAGATGGTAAAGATAGGGCAGTGAGCAAAATAGAAAAAAATATCTACATCCCTCATGGAACTGTGAGGAGAGACATTTACATCCTCGTCTTAAAAATGTATTTCCATGTGAGGTTATGAAGCTAATATATACTCCACCTGTTTTTTTCATACGGTTGCCAGAAGTGAGACTGCCTTTCTTTCCTATCTGCATTCTATAGGTACTTTAAAAATAATATTGCATTTTATTCTGATAATAAGAGTAATACATGTGGACTATTATGAATTTACAAAATATAAAGCACAGAGAAGAAAAATAAAAGTAGCTATTCCAATCCAGAGGAATCCATAATTATCCCATTAGTTTAATATCTTTCCAGGCATTTAAAACATTCTAACTTTAAAATATTTTACATTTAAATACTAATTTATTACAATTTAAAAACACACATACTAAAATCAATCAGGTACCACCTTGGCATTTGTCTTTTTCAATGTCTTCATGCTTGTTTTAATCTTTTCTTCACTTTCAGGGCAATTTTATAATTATGTTGATAATTCAAAAGCAATCACAGGGATTTTGAGGAATAAGCACTAAAATCTAGAAATTATTTTGATATATTTGATGTAATAATATTCAGTCTTTTAATCAAGGAACCAAGCTACAATTTTCCGTGTACTTAATCACCCTTCTATGTCCTTTAGAAAAGATTTAGTTTCTTTCACTTAGGTGCCAGGTCACTAAGTTTATCCCCAGATATTTTATATTTTTATTGAGAACTCTTTATGTATATTTTAACATTGGTTAAAAAAGATAATAGTTTTTTTTTGTATTTGGATTTTATTAATTGGTTTACAAGGTTCTCTTACTAATTCTTATACTTTTTCAGTTTTTCTTTTGAGTCTTCCAGTTAGATAATAGAAGTATAAGGAAGTGAGGTTCCTAGCCTGCTTCTCATACTATAAAAACTTCTTTCTTCTTGATCTATGTCCATCTCTTATCTTACTTCTTCCAGAAGTTGTGGTAGGCTAATCTGACTGGTCAAAATCCAGGAAAGCTGAATAGGCCATATTTATAATCAAATACAACAATAATGGAAATAGTCTGTTTTCTTTTTTTGTGTTATATTTATCAGATTTTAGTTATCATTGTTGGGCTAGTTTCAAAAAAACAAACTGGGAGTTTTACAAACCTTTTTTATGGAACAGTGAAAACAACGTGGGTATTTTCTACTTAAAGGATTCGTGTATAAAATTCATAGGGATTGTTTTTGAAATTGGAGAGAAAAAAGCTTTCTTGATTATTTTCCAATTCTTTTTACTTCTTTATTTTGATCATTTATAGCTTTCAAAATACTATAAATTAAATTCAAATATTTTAGTGACATGTAAAAATAATTTTAATTGTTTCTGCCTTGTAACTCCTTTTCATTTCTAATGGATGATAGTCTTATTCATCCAACTGCACACTCTCTATCACTCCCTCTTATTCTCCCTAAAATGCAAACATTTGTCCTAGATATATAGTTATTTTATAGAACCACCTCCTTGCTTTATTAATATTTCTTATTTATTTGCTTTCTAATTCATTTATTTCTCTCATCCTTACTCATCCTTTTCTCCTACTTATACATATTTTGTTAATTTCATAACTTCTTAAATTTAATGATTATTTCCTTTGTATTTATTCTTTAATCTTTAAAATGAAAGTATTTATCATAATATAATTTAATTTGAGTACAGCTTTCACCACAACTCATAAATTTGGTTTTTTTGGTTTTCTTTTTGTTTTTTAATTTTTTTATTATTTTTACCAAGAACATGTATTGGTACATTGTATACATAATGATCATAATGAACATGGTTATTTTGTACCTGTACATGTAGAATTTTTATAGTAGCTATTCTCTGAAAGTCTATAACTGCAATGTTCATTTCTGCTATGATCTAAAGTTTATATAGAATGTTTTAGAATTTCTAAAGTTTTAAAATTGAAATGTTCATCATTAAACTTCCGTTTTCATTTCTTTGCTTCCCCATCATCCATTTTAAGAACATATTATTAGGAAGGCAGAATTGAAGTGCACTTTCTATGATATCTCTGATATTCAACTTTTGAGAAGTCTTTGCTTCCTCTGACCCACTATCATACTTTGATTACTTGATGCCATAAATTTTCTTTTTGTGTGTGTGTATGTCTATTCTATCACTGTTTCTCTAAATACAGAAGTAATGCCAACTTGAGGTTGGTACTCACATTTTTTAATTTCTTCGTGTGTCCCTGAAAACATTTAATACCATACACAAATTAAGTGATCAATAAATATTATCTGTATTGCTTTCCACAGGCATGGAGATCACAGCCCTTGCTAACTATGAAATATAATTACAATATGTCTTCTTTACCCCATTAGGGTTTCCTATCCAGACAAGGCCCATGGGTGTGAGAACTAATAGGATTGTTAATAGTGACCCTTTGTTGAGCACATTTACATTCCAAGCACCGCTTTGTGAGCTTTATAAATGTAACTTTATACATTATTTCACAATCCTTCCAGTTGCTCCCTCAGGCAGGTCTGACCATTATTCTCCTCTCACGGATGGGGGCATTGGAGCTCCGTTTCAGCACTCTGCCCAGGTCCTTTCAGCTAGCCAAGATGAGGCCTAGATTTGGATCTCACAGGTTCTTTTCAGTTCTGCTCCACACCAGTGTCAGTTTATTCTTCCACACACTTACTTGTTCTCTCTTTTATTTTGTCTCAAATTCATACAATTAAGTATATGCTGATTTATTTGCCAAATACAGTACTAAAAGGCAAAGAAAATAAATGTGATTAAAGCATGGTCCATGGAAAGCTTTTGTGGCCTTCCAGAGTCCACCAGGCCCTTTGCTTCTACCTGCATTAAATCTTACAATGTTAGCTGAGTGTGCTAATTGTATCCCGGCTTCCCTGCTGTCCCTCCGCCTCTCTGTCTCTGTTCCCAGGATGTTCAGGTGTTCACCTTGGGGTTTGCCCACACCGATTTGGATGCCAGCTCCCAACCCTGGGCCGGGCGAAGTCCCTTCGTGCTCTTTGTTTGTGCAGAAAAACCTAGGGTTTTAATAATCTGTCTCCACCCACCCTCGACTTTGTTTCCCTCAGGACAAAAACACAAGTTTAAAGCCAAAGTCAGTTACAAGAATGTTATTAATTCTTATGGGGAAAATTGATGTTGCTAACCAGAAGTATGTGCCAGAATCTTGAAACTTACATAGAAATCATCCTTGGAGACAGGGAACACAAACTTCAGGAAACCTTTTTACATAAAAAGACACAACTAGTGCCTTTGTTTTCCAAGACCGCTTGGTCGTTTGAACTCAAAATGAACTTCATCTCACAAGAAGATCATTTCTTTCACATCCTGCTCCTGATGCACCCTGCTCAGGCCCACACAGACCATAACGGCACACATCTGCCACTAGCACTGAGCTAGAGGATAAGAGTGAATGTGGAGCCTGCTGGAGTGTAGCTCTCTGATTTGGAATTTCCCACAGGTTCACAATCTTGCTAGGTTTCATCTGGTAACAGAATCATCACCACTACTTTACTACCACTTTCCCACCACTCTCTACCTCTCCACTCTCCTTGCTGTCCCTTTTTTCTCTTGCTACCTAAAACTCTGATAATGTAACCAATTTTCTCTCTGGGCTTTTGCCCTGAGGATGACGAAGGATGAAGCTGATGGACAGCAGTGGGGAATGAACTGAGTGTAGTTTATTAAGGAGAACGAAGAAAGGCTCTCGCTAGCCAAGAGGCACTCCCGGGGGGACACTGAGGAGGCCCCAATTTCAGGGGTTTTACATGCATTTTATTGGGCTATTTTAGTGGACACAAAAATGAGACAGTGAAACAAACCCCTGCTCTCTCACTTCCCTTGGCATACCTAATCGCCCCTCTTTCCTTTGTGTTCCAGTTTTCCTAAGGCTTATCGTGGTTTACTTGGATCACTTTCCTGTTTATTGTTGGTCTAGCTCCTGGACTCAATAACTATATGACTTCATCTGTATATAATTTTCCTCTCAACAGGAAATAAGGCAGGTACTTTCTTTTATTAGTGTATCCATAGTACTAAAACAATGCCCAACATATAGTCAGTCCTCGCCATGTATTTGTCGAATGGGTGAATGAATCATGCTAAATCATCATTATGGTCCTTACTGTTTTCATTTTATTTACCATGTCTGCTGTCATCTTCTCCAACTTCTTCTTCATCATAACCAGTGTGTTCGCTGTTACTATCTTGGTCAGCTTCATCCTCATTTTCTCAGTCTCTTAGACACCAGTGGTGTTTTACAATTCCCTTGGTGCCTTCCCATCATTTCTGCCGATACTCTCAGCTCTCCTCTCTGTTCTCAAGTGAGGTGCGCATGTGAGATTATCCTTCTCAATCAGTAGATGAGGAAATTGAACTCTAAAGAGGGCAATAAACTAGTTCAGAGTCACGATCTGTAACAAGGTCAGGGCCCCTGCATTGTTTGTTCTTCTGTCTTGATACTTAGGACTCACTCTGCCCTGAGCCAGAATAATTTGTAAGTAACTTTTGGACAACAGACTTTCTTTTCTCTTTCATAGCACTTCATGTGATCCATGGTATGTGGTAGACATTCAAGACTGTTTATTGAAGCGCCGTCTCGGTCCATTCCTACTTCTACTACAGACACAGGTTAGGAAACTTACAAATAATAAAAGCTTATTTCTCACGGTTCTGGAGGTTGGAAAGTCCAAGATCAAGGGCCAAGCAGGTTTGGTGTCTAGTGAGGGCTGTTCTCTGCCTCCATAGCCTATTTCTGTTTCCTCACATGAGGGAAGCAAGGAGGGCAAAGGGGCCTAGTTAGTCCCTTCCAGTGCTTCAATAAAGCATTAATCCCATTTAGAAGGGAAAACTCCTCATGAGTTACTTAATCACCTCCCAAAGGCCTTCTAATAGCGTTACCTTGGTGTTAGGTTTTCACATTTGAACTTTGGAGAATATATAAATTGAAACCATAGCAAGAACAAAAAGACACCACAGTACTCCATGATGTGGTGTTTAGCTTCCTCTTAGTCTTTGTGCCCCACATCCCAGTGTTCTACCTCTAAGGAAGTGTTCACCTATCTGGAACAGTCCTGGCTTTACCTATTATGTTTTTGTACACTGATCTGCTTTCCTGAGACATCCTTTCCCACACCCCTTAGCCTCTGTCCCAGTCTACTGATTCCACAAAGCTTTTCAGGCTCTTTTGCTAAAACTGACCCCCATTTCCTCGGATAACATTTATACCCTGTAAAGTATCTTCTGTAGGCTCTTTGGAAAAGTCATAAGTGTGATAGACTTTAGGCATCCTAAGGGCAGTATGTTTGCCATTATTATCACTGTAACTGTCACCAAATGGAAGAAACAGGTAACTTTTCCTGATTATTGTCTGCTAGCCACTAGGACTATCTATTTATATAGATCATCTAATTTAATTCTCATAATAACCCTAAGAAATAAATGTCATTATTGCCCACATTCTATACATAAAAAGTAAGTTTGAGATTTGCTTATTAGAAATCAAAGCCCCTCCACTAATACAAATAAACACATTCATTTTTTCTTCATATACAAATCTGTCCTTGAATTCTTAGCATATAGCCAGGAACATAAAAACCTTTTAATAAATGTAAATTAAATAATAAGAAAAATTACATGAAAAATTTCTAATCTCCAGCTCATAGTGCTCATTGCTTGCTTAGATTTAGACAGTTGTCTAAGCACTCATCTTGCTGAATGATATCTGTTACTTAAATGGAATTCCTTCACATCCAGGGCTTTTCTTCTTTTGTATTTAAAAACAAAGGGAACATGGCTTCAATATTCTTGACAACTTTTGCTGTACCTGTTCTTGTGGGAAGATATAGTGGGTGGTATTCTCAAGAACATAACATATCAACATGATATTCTTTCTTAGTGCATTTCTTCTCTAACAAAAAGTGGCCCAGCAGCAAGCCCCGATTGCAAGGATTGTGGGACATTTCCTGGCCCCGCCCCAAGCCAATTTCACATAAATACAATAAGACAAAGAAGGTAGTATCACTCATACAGGATGCCTATTTCAAGATACTTAACCAACTCACAGAGCCTCTCAACTATTTTTCTCCTAGAGTCTAGTCTAAGAAAATTTGCTTCTTACCGAACTCCTAACAACCCATAATTACAACAATTTCCTTGTGTCCATGACACTGTTTTAAAAGTTACAAAATTTTCAGAAAACACAAAGAGTTAATTCTTTTCTGCTTATTACTGGAAAAATCAAAATGCCTTAAGAACTTGGGTTGGAAGGAATGAATTTATGTGCCTTTGTCTTTGCTAATTCCAAATGTGACTGTGGTCAAAACGCAGCTACAGTATAAGCAAGATTCCAAACCTGTGGCCTTCAGAGCAAAACCAGGTCATTGTTCTTCAGATTGTGCCTTGCCTCTCTCTCCTCTTCTCTCTTTCCACCACCACCCATGAATAACCCCATCCCTGACCCACTGAAGTGACTTTCTAAATGGATGCCATCACTTAATTCATTCTGTACCTGATTGCTTAAAACTGACCTAATTAAAAAAAAAAACAATGAAGATTACCAGTTGTCTATGGGCAAAAAAAAATTCTAACACTCAAAAGACCTATTTTTTTCTAGACCACTAACTCCTTGAAACATCTCTCCTACAGTGCTTTATCACAAATTATAACTAGCAGACTAAACCAGTTTTTGTGCCCCAGAGTCCTGTCTACTTGCATTTATCATTCCTGCCACTCTAATCTCAATACCATTTTTCTCAGCCAGTCCCACCCAATGAAGCATCTTCTGAATACTATAATCCCAATTAACCTTTTCTTCCTGTGAATTTGACAATATTTCAAAGTCTGCCTCTCTTTGGCCTTTTCCTTATTTGAGAACACACTGATTTATAACTAAATTCCATGCTATTTATATTATTGATTTTCATACAACTGTGTCAGAATTCGCTGGATAGGCACATGCTGGAGTTAGCTGAAACATTACAATTAAGCAACCTATTCCTGTGAAGCTCCATTTCCTCAACTATAAAATGGGAACAATAATAAAATATCTACACTTCTGGGTTGTTGTGAAGGTTACAACCATAATATTGCACTCCATAAAATGCTTGGCACATAAACTGATCCATAAATAGTTGCTACTGTTATTGTTAAATACTTTGTGTTTGCTAAATTTGAGTAAGAGTGGGTAGGGAATATTTATATTCTAAGAATATCTAGTAAATTTATCTTTCAGCTTATAAAACCAGTCCTGTAGTCTTTATTTTT
This sequence comes from Hystrix cristata, assembly GCA_004026905.1. NCBI lineage: Eukaryota > Metazoa > Chordata > Mammalia > Rodentia > Hystricidae > Hystrix > Hystrix cristata. Next base: position 79,798 of record PVJO010005822.1, on the reverse strand, counting down.
GCCCTTTTACCTTTAGAAGGGTCCAATTTCCTACATAGCAGGTGCCCATAAATTAATAATGACTCCAGTTTTACAGAAAGGACCCAGAAACCACCGTGGCTTTACTTTCATTAGTACACAGCTTTCACCCCGTCCTTAGAACCACTGCCTTATTTCCGTACAGTTCCACCAGATAAAGTCCAGTGCATGTAGAAAGTGATTAGATATTGCTTCAGGGTTGGGCAACCCATAGATACTTTTACCACCAACAGGGCCTCTAAGTAAAGCCCAGCAAGAGCGCTATGAAGGAGCCACAGGGCAGTCAGGCAGCTGTAGACTCCTTACGTCACCTCACCTCACCTCACGTCACCTCACAGCCCGCCTTGCACGGAGCGCCTCTCAAAAGGTCTCTCCGGGCCACCTCGTTCTTTTTGGTTGTGCCTGTTTTGATTAGATTAGTCTTTATGCTGAGCCTGGCAGGGGAAGGGCTGGGGTAATGTCAGGAGGGGCTGGTCCCTGTGCTGTTTCCTATTGTGACTAGCAAAGACCCACAGAAATCTCCCTGGCAGGTCTGCTCTGCTAAGATTTCTCACTTCGAAAGGTCAAGAAGGAAGGGCTGCAGGGGTAGGGATGAGATTCTGACAAAATTCTAACCATTGAAGAAATCACGCCCTCTCTGGCTTGGATCCAGCCTCCTGGCGCCCCTCTCCTGGAAGCAGAGCGAAATTTGTAGATCCTGCAGGGCTAAGAGACTACTACCACTAGTTTAAGTAGAGCACTGACTTGGGTAATTAACTCAAGGGTTTTACAGCTTCCACGCTATGGTCAGTAATTAGCATCTTAACATTGCTTTTCTTGCTAGACAACTCTGAACAGTGTTTATAGCCTCCATGGGGCCATAGAGGGGAAGACTTGTTTATTGCTGTTAAGTGTAGGTAGTTTTTACTTTTATAAGCAGACACCAGAGTTTTGGGTTTTGGGATTTAAGTCATACATTTTTTCTGCTTTCTTCTGGTGGAGAATTGACCCTTTCGGGTGGTTGCCATCTTGTGCTCCTGGAATCCTCTGTATCAACCAGCTGACATGGTCGCTTAAAATACAGCTTTCTGGGACCGGACCCCATAACAGAAACTCGGAATCAGCTCTCTGAGAGACTAGTTCCAGAAACTGAATTTGACAGACTCCTCAAAAGTAAAGTACAAAGGTAACTGAGGTGCCCGAGCTCCTGAGGACTGTGTTTCCAGGATTTTCCATATTGGAAAACTAGACTTGTTTTTCTTCATTACTCCCTGGCTAGAGGAAATTGACTCCCGGTTTTAATCTGATTTGAAAGAATACACAAACTTATTAAGCTCTATCACATTTATATTTGTTCTTCAACACATACACTTATTGAGCACTTTCTGTGAGCCAGAAACAATACCAGATTGCTCGCTATGCCAACGGGTAGACGTGGTCCCTGAATTCAAGGAACTTCTAATCTCAAGAAAACAAATATACACAATTAGGTGTTATAGGAACTCTGAAAGTGATATCTAAGGGTAAGATGGAAAGCAGGGAGAGCAGCCAATTCTACCTGGGAAGATGTTGGCATCATAAATATTTTCACATATGGAAAGATGTACAGGAATTTGCCAAGGAGAAAAGTTGGAAGAAAGGCACCATTCTAAAATGATGAAGCAAAGACATAAATTCTAAATTGCAAGCCAGGTTCTAGAAATTGAAGGTAGTTCAGAATGGCTGGAACACAGGGTGATGGGTAGCAGAGGAAGACGGAATAACAAAACAAGAAGGAAGGAGATGTGGAGGGACCAAGATCAAAGATGTCTAATATCCATGACAAGGAGTTTGACCTTTAGTCATACACACATGTGCGCGCGCACACACACACAAAATGTCATTTGATCCCCATTACTGAGTATTGGGGATCAAACTCAGGCCCTTTCACTTGCTAGGCAAGCACTCTACCACTGAGCTAAATCCCCAAACCCTAAAATATATATATTTTAAAGTGTAAACCTCCGAAAGTCCACATTAGAATCATCTAACCGAATCAGAATTTCTAGAGGTGGGAAATATATACTACATATTCTTATAAATACCTCCAAAATCTAGTACACCAAGCTCAATATCAACTGTTCCATACCGCAGAGCCACTGGAGAGCTTTGTACAGAGGAGAGAAATGATGAGAAAGACTACTCATCTTGGTGGCTGATAGATTAATTGAACTGAGATTGGCAGGAAGGATTCCAAGAGATTAGCAATCCTCCAGGTGAGAGGTGACTAGGGATTCAGATAAGGTAGCAGGCCCTTGGACATGAAAGATGGGAGATAGAATGAGAGAGGAGCTGAGAAGGTAGAATTTATGGAGGAGAGTCCATATGAAAAGCGAGAAAGTTCTGAGAATGTGTTGGTGCAAAATACAGTACTTGTTGAACGTTTTAGCCACTTTTCTAAGGCTGAAGCTATTTTCACACAACAAAGTGAAGTTCTAGCTCATCACACTTTTCCTAAGGGTGGACCCATTTTTCATTCTCATGTGTGTGCATATTTCATGCATACACACACACGCTTGAAAAGCCCTGATACTGTAGTTTGAAAACATTTTTCAGGCAGGACTGTGTATGGTACTGCAGAGAGCTGTCTCTGCTTACAGATGCAATCCTGCCTCACACTCCTAGGAGCACTGTAGTTGAGATACCATCACTCATTTATGAATTTATGTTCAAAATTAACACAGACCAGGGAGAATGTTTTCTGACTCCTAAATGGCAAGGAAGAAAGCACATCAGTGTTGGAAGTCTTCCTTTTTCTCGTAGAGTTTTCCAGGTCATGCTGGCTAGCAGGTCTCTCCTACGTTAATGCACTTGATGGGCATTTCTAAAAAGCTAACACTTACAGTGAGAATATAAGAAAAAAAATAATCCTGTAAAAGTGAGAAAGTATTCTGGAAACTGCCCAAACTAAAAACTTACCTGTAACTAAACTGAGACCACTAGGATATGGCATCTACTGAATTTGAATCTTTCCTCCAAGGATTTGCAAAATTAGGAAGAGCCCTCAAGCCTTCTTCAGGCAAAGAGGAAAGGGTTCTGGTAGCTTTCCTCTCTGGAGCAGGGAGAGGGCTTTCTTCTGTCTCATTCCTTCTTGTCTATTTCTATGTGCTACTGTAACTACAAGGGCTACCAGGAAGGGTCCATGCTGTATATTTAAGAGTTCAGTCCCTAGTTAATAGATGGACCTGGGTTTGAAGCTCATCCACACTGGCTGTGTTGGCTTGGCAATTCATTCTCAGCTTTTCACTCACCAGTTGAGGACATTCATTCTCGTTTCATAGGGCTATTCGTTCACCCATCAACTTGCTTATTCAGAAAATACTAAATCCTTATTTAATAAATACCTTGGCCAAATAAAATTACATAGTTCCTTCTCTCATGGGAATTTACCTTCTAGTGGAGGGGGAGAGATGATAAAATAAGTAAAAGTATAATGTACCAGGTGGTCATAATGCTAAGAAGAACTATAAAAGTAAACAAAAAAATCAAAAACCACCAATAATTAAGGTGTAAAGGTGAAGTCCTGGGGCTGGGGATTTAGCTCAGTGATTAGAGTACTTGCCTTGTAAGCACAAGGGCCTGAGTTCAATCCCCGGCACCACAAAAAAAAAAAAAAGGTGAAGTCCTTTTTGGAAGGTATTATCAGGTGAACCTTTCTCAGAATGTGAAATTTTGGGAAAAGACATGCACCCAGGCAGTGACCTTGCCAAGGCAGTGTCCCAGCACGTTGGAGGATCAGGAAGGAGACCAGCCGTATAGCAAGGAGTGGCTGGGGCAAAACAGAGAGAGGCAGTCATTGTTTTCTCTGCTTAGGTGGGACATTAGTTATTAAAAGCTTGGGAAAGAAGATTTAAAGCAGGGAGAACAGAGCTCATGCACGTTCCCAGATTGGAGGGGGTTAACCTGCTCAAGAAGGAGAAAGGATCTATGTGACTGGCATGAATCTTCCAAGGTAGAGATGCGACCAGAGGGCTAAGAAGTCCAGTTCATATAGGAGGTCTGAGGCTAGGCCAAGAATTTCAAGTTTTAATTCTCAGAAAAAGAGATCACTGCAGCACACAGAGCAGAGAAATAACACTCAGATTTGTGTAGTGAGGGAATCATTTTGGTTTTGAAATAAACGATATACTATAGAGGTCAAGGGTGAGACCAATAAGAAACCAAAAGCAATCATCCTGGAAAGAGATGGAGGTTGGCTCTATTCATGTGAGAGCACAAAAGACAGGGAGGGTGAGAACTGGTCTTATTCCAAATATATTTCAAAATTAGAATTGACAAATTTTACTGGTGGTTGGATTGGGGGGGTTGGCAGCTTTGAATGGTGGCTAGTCCTCGATGGGCACAGCCTTTAGTTACAAAGAGTTTTCCCCTACTGAGCTGTGCTGTGGAAATTCTTCATGTTCAATTAGCAAGGAAATGGTGAAGATAGATTTAAGAAGAGGATCCAGATTCTAGAATCTGAGGTCTTCCACTAGAATGTTGGCTATTGAGCCATGTGGATGTTCTCGACCCAAAGGGCAGTAGACTTATGGTCTTCAGGAGGAAATATAAACCTCATTATCTTTCCCATGTGACCATCTGTCACATCTCTGTCCTCTCTCTCTTTTTTTCTTCCATTACCAGGGACTGAAGCCAGAGCTTTGAGCTGTGTCCCCAGCACTTTTTAATTTCTTTTTAAATTTTGAAACAGAGTCTTGCTAAGTCACTAAGTCACCTAGGCTGGGTTCAAACTTGTCCTCCTCCTGCCTCATGCTTTCAGGGTGCTGGGATTGCAAGAATGTGCCACCACTATTTCTCTTAGACCTAATTCAAGCCAGAAAACTTATGAAGATCTTTCAGCTTCTGACCCCAGGGGGGAGGACTGCAGGGAAGGGAGATGAGTCATAGGGCTTTCCTGGTTGCACAGAGCATGGTCAAGCTGTATTTCTGTCACCAAGTTTGTGCAGCAGAAACCCCATGAGGAAAGCTCTTGGGCAGCCACCTCAGGTGCAGTAACTGAAAGCTGTACAGGATGGAGAGTTCACTTTTACAGGATGACACTGTGTTCACCGTCCTTTTTCTTTTTTCCCATCTGTGTCTGCTTTCTGTACCCAGAATTCATTTTTCTAACAGAAAAGTTTGGGATGCAGGTTGTCTACCCCCAAATGGGGTGAAGCAAGACTGGATAATGTCCTGGATTGCACCAGGTTCCCTGCGAGGCCAAGCTCTGCTGAGATTTATTATACACAGTGTGTTCACTTCCTTCTGTCCTAGCACCGCAGCTGTTGGCTCTGAGACACAGTCTCAAGGCCGGGCTCCTTCCTGGATGAGTTGTTCTTTCCCCTGCTCATTGAGAACACTTCTTCTTTTACTGAGCAATAATAACTAGTGTTTCTAGAGAGTTTTTTTTTCCGACAATAGAAACAATACCTAAAAGGGTTAGCGTTCTAACATGAATGTTCTTCAGCTTTAAGTATTACTGTTGCAAAGTAAACAAGATGTCCTTACAGATCCATATTTTGCTGAGTTATGAGTATGTTTGGACTTTTATCACCTTGACAGTTAGGGACAGGAAATTCAGTGTTACAATACAGCTTCTTGTAGGGACTAGATATGAAATGATTAGCAAAGAAGGGAAGTTCCTATCATGATGCAGGGGTGAAGATACAGAATTGCCTTCCTAAAAGCTGGAAACAGGAATGAAGAGTAAATGAGCTAAGACAAATTCAGTCATCTCTCAGGTGTCTGTGGGGTACTGGTTCTAGAGTGACTTGGGATACCACAATCTGAAGCTGGTTAAGTCCTTCATATAAAATGCATAACATGTGCATATCACCTTGTACACCCTCTTGTGTGCTTTAAATCATTTCTAGATTACCAATAATGCTTAATGCAATGTAAATGTTACATAAACCTCTGTTATAACGTATTGCTCAGAGAATAATGGCAAGAAAAAGTCTGTTTGTGCTCAATACAGACTCGTTTTGCAGGTATTTTTGATCTGTGATTGATTGAATCTGCCGAAGCAGAACCTGGAGATATGGAAGGCCAACCGTGTATGTAATGCAGCTAATGCCAGTCCTACAGCCCTGAGAAAGCCGGGATCTATCTCTTGGATCAAGTTATCAATAATTTTTCCAACATCCAGGAGGATTCCTGGCACAGATTCAATCTTCAATAAATATATGCAGGTTAAATGGGCATAGAGTAGTTAGTCCTAGAATTGTAGGTAGAATAAAAGCTGGCTCAAATTCAAGAGTAAATTTTCTCTTCTTTAATTTTTTTGCTTTAACTATGGTTGAGACAAAGGTATTGACTGTAGGAGATGAAGCCTGGAGGAATCTCTCACAGATACAGTCCAAGTCCCAAAAAGCCGGGTCAAATCTCATTTGTGAAAGCAATGTCACAGCAGGGTGGCAAAGTGAACCGTTTATCTCTTACTGTCTTAGGTACAGACCAACCCTATTGACTATTCATAGATGGTATTTTTTTTTCAATTTTCCAGTTCATAAACATGTGCTTTTGGTTGAAAGATGGCCAAGGACATTTGCAGGTGGCTCAGTGAAAGTATTATTACCCCTGTTTGGGAAAATATCAAAGCAGCCATCCCATAATGGTAAAATAAGTTAAAATGACCATTATTTGGACATTTTTAAGGACTATCTGGCAAAAAGTTCTTGAGTCACTGTTACAAAACTGTGTTTATTTCCCATTATTTATCTATAGAAAGGGGCTATCTTGAGTAAAGGCCTCAGTGCTTGTCCTACCAAACTCATGACCTCCTTCTCAGTCTGTACTCTCTAACTACATGCTGTTCCAGCAAGTGAATGACAATTTTTTATTTAGGCAAAATACACCTTTATACTACACTCACCTCTTCTGTCCCAGTAGTGCCGGTTTGAACAAGAAGATTAAGCGTCTCATAATAAGTCCTAAATCTCTATTTACTTGATTTCAATTTTAATGCCTGTACTTGAACTCTTTATAGGATATGAGCACTAAAGCTGAAAGAAAAGGATAATTTAATATTGATTCTGAATCCATGGGAAAACATCCTTGAGATTGTAATATATATTCTCAGCAAGATCAAACCTCCAGATAAAACAAAAATACAGAGTATTCTCGTTGGACAGAAAAAGGCACATTGATTTTTTGGCATGTTCTGTTGTTTTCATGTCTCAGTTTTTATCAGAGAGAAAGTTTTAGCCTTATTCTCTGCCCCTCTCTTGTATACTGCCTAATCCCTCTGAAGATGTAGCTAGATTCATCTTCATAAAGAGTCAATTTGACATTTACTCTCCTTCAGCGATTCCCTGTCACAGATAGGACAGAATTCCGACTCCTTGTTCTTTAGGTGAGCATTGATACCCACTATCAGGACTATAATCATTATGTCTCATTCTACCACCATTGTTATTATATACTGAGCATTTAACATGAACTAAGCATGTTTATGTGTCATTTTACCCCCACTATAGCCTTACAAGGCATAATTGTTATTACCCTTTAATTACAGAAGTCAAAACTCAGGCTTAGCAAAGTTAAGTCCTTTGTTACAGTCATGCAGTTAATAACCAAGCTGGAAGAAGCATACTCTTTTTTCCAATTTCCTCTCGTACCATCTCTCAGGCTAGACCTATTTCTTCATTATTCCCTGAATTGGTCTCAGCAACCCTACAACTATACTTTCGCTATTATCCTTTGCAAATCTGAATGCCCCCCATTTCCTTTCTATTATATAAATCCTGACTATTTCTAAAATTACATTTATTAAGTTTCAAATCTAAAAATATAAAATCATTTTGTGCCATCATAACTACTTTCATACCAAGAACAGATCAAGAAATTGTAAGTAAGAAATATGCAGGATAAAAATCTTCTTGAGTATCAATACAAAAACATTTAGCAATAGAGTTAGAAATCAAAAATAACAATTGAAGGAAGTTGATATATCTTGGCCTGATATGGTTCACCTGAGGAATGCAACACTAGTTTCACAGTTTAAAGTTAATATTAATTACCATGTCAACAAATGCAAGAAAAAAGCCATTTGATCATCTTAACTAATGCTAGAGGAAAAAAAAACTTTAATGATGATAACATTTCTCAAATATAAGAAATTTCTTAAGATGTTGAAAAATGTCTTCAAAAACATTTTGTGTAATGATGAAATATTGAATACTTTCTCCCTGAGAGCTAAACAAGTCATGGATGTCCACTCTTCTCATTCTTATTCCACACTGTACTGGAGGTTGCAGCCAGAGCAGTTAGGCAGGAAAAAAGAGATTTTAAAATACAGAAAGGGAGAAAGAAATCTGTCTCCTGTTATAGATGACATGATTATCTGTGAAGGAAATTCAAGGAAATCTACAAAAGACTATTAGAATTACAAAATGAGTTCATTAATTTCACAGACTACAAGGTCAATTGTATGTGTATAACAATGAAAAATTGAACACTGAAATTTAGAAAGCAATACTGCGCACAACAGCACATACGAACAAAACAACAAACACAAACTATTCAAGTATAGATTTAACTACATATTTGCAGGATCTGTTGACTGAAAACTTCAAATATTGCTGAGAGTAAAGAAAATCTAAACTATAGAGACTGACTGATGGATCCAAGTACTAAATTTTGTTTAAATGTTCATTTCTCCCCAGTTGATCTATAGATTCAATTTAATCATAATCAAAATGTCATATAATTTTTTTCTAGAAATCGACAGGCTTACTAAAAAATATATAGCAAAACACAAAAATCTGTAATAATCTAAACAGTTTATAAATAAAGAACAAAACTGGAGATCTTATACAACCTAATATTGGTACTTAACATAAAGCTATAATTATTAAAACACTATGTTATTTGATATAAAAATAGAAATATATTGGTAAGAAAATTGTAGAGTTGCAGAAATAGACCTATACATATGGGGTCAATTGGTTTTTTCAGAGGACTCATCATAATTCGATGGGGACAAGGATAATCTTTTATACAAGTGGTGCTGGAAAAATCTAGATAACCAGAAAGCAAAAACATGAACTTTACTGTTATCTTACCCCATATAAAAATTACCCTAAAATGGATTGTAGACCCAGATATATTTGCTAAAACTATAATACTAAAAAAATCCTGGGAGAAATTATTTGGCTTGGCAGAGGTTTCTAAAACAGGCCACACAAATCCCACAGACTCTAAAATTCCTTTAAAAAAAACAAAAATTTAGACTTCATCAAAATTAGTACTTTTGCTTTCTGAAAGATGCTTAAAAGAGAATTAAAATGTCACATAGTGAAACAAAATATATGATTGTATATTGAAAATCATATATGTTGCAACCTGTCTCTAGAATGTATATAAAGAGTACGTGAAACTCAGTGTGAAGACAAAAGGTTCAGTGAAAAAAAGTGCCAAAAAGTTGAAAAGATACTTCAGAAGAGTATACTATTGATGGCACTTTGGCACGTGAAAATATACTCTGTTTGTCAATTGAGAAATACAGACTAAATCCATAATGAGATAGCACTACACAGATAATAAAGTGGTTAAAATTAAATTGACCATTTTACACATTGGTAAAATGCGGTAAAAGAAGGACTGATAGCAATATAGAAAAGTGTTTGTATTTTGAAAAAACATTTGATAATTTCTTAAAATATTAAACATATACTAGAACATGACACTACCATTTCACAACTGCTGTCCGCCAAAGAGAAATAAAGGCGTATGTCTACACAAATACTAGTGCATGAATGCATGTGCGGTCATATACAGTAGCAACTTTCATTTTACTAGTCAAGAAATGGAATCAACTCAAATGTCTGCGAGCAGGTGAACGGGCAAACAAATGGTGGCGTACATATATAGTAAAGTCCCATTCAGGCGTTAAAGAAACAAACTGTTATCAATCTCAAAACAATCATAAATATGTGACCTCTTCATATATGGGTGATTAAAAAATACCATGAATATTCAAATTTTAAAAATGTATTCTAGCAAAAGACACATTGTCATTAATCCCCCTTAAAATATTCCCCTTGACTTTGAACACCTTATCCCATCCTTCTTGCCACTTTCAGAAGCAGTTCTGGAAGTCTTCTTTCTTGAGTGTCTTTTGTTAGCTCTCTTTGACTGCCTTGATGTCCTACATCAACTCAAATCATATTTACTTTTCACAGTTATTTCAACTTTGGAAATGAGCCATACATTGCTCAGTGCCAGATCACAAGAATAAGGTGCACAAAGATACACTATAGTGTCTTATAAACCTGCCTTTCCAGTGGATGGCACTTGGCAGCAGCATTCATGTATTTTTTAATCACATTTGTAAATACTGTACCTAAAGGAGAACTTATTCAGTATTCAAAATTGAATAGTTACCATTCAAAATTGAAATAGAAGAAATGAAGAAAATTACAGAAGCTCTCAATGAAAAGCATAAATCAGAATTATGAAAATTTAAAAATGATGTAACTAGAGCAAAGGAAAATTGCATAGATTACGGAATCTGGAAAGTAACCGAATACAAGAAAAATTAAGATAAAATTAGAAGGAACACATGAAAAATACAAATGTAATTTATTAAAAAAATTAGAAGATGGGAAAAGATTTTAAAAAATTAAAAATAGAAAAATACATTAAATGGATTTGTAAAAGTGATAGAAAAAGAATATAAAAATGGATAAAATATATTGGAGACATTAAAGGATAAATTCAAAGTCACAGATCCAAATAAATACTAATGAGAATAATTTAAGAAAACTCTAAATTAAAAATATCTATTTCAAACCTGCATATTGAAGGAGTTTAGTGTGTTTCTGGGAAAAAGTACTTAGACAATATAAGATTTAGTCTAAAACAGGAGGAGGAGCAAGAAGACGATAAACACCAGAAATGAGCATCCCACATATCCAAAGTGTGGTTCGTAACTATTGTTTCCCTTTCAAAGGAACCAGAAGTCCTGGGAGAAGTGACTGACTCTAGGTTCGTGACAAAAGGTACATGGCTTAATCCTGGAATATTATATCATGCAGCAAACAGGGAAGGTATCAAAGTGAATGCTGCTCCTGACAAAAAGGACCCAGTAGCCAATTTGAATAAGTGCCCACTGACTAAAGGGGAGGAGAATTGTCATGTTTCAAGATGATAAGGGCAATGGACTGAAAGACATTACAGACTGTATGTCTAAGTTTATGAGATTATAATAATATGAGTTATGATGACAAATGAAGCTAGTTTTTACTTTTACATGATGATAGGAAACCATCATTTTGAAAATGATAATTAAAGAGCAAGTCAAGATTTGTCTTGTCTTTCTAGTAACATTTATGCCTTAAAATACCCAAAACAGTTAAAAGGAGATTTTCTTCTTTGAAGTATTTCAGCTAACGAGTGAAGAAATAATGATAAGACTATAGTATCGCCATTCTGTACCCCCTAATAAGTAAATGCTCCAGCCGTCATCAATGGTTGCTATAGTCACAAAAGGAGAAATAAGTATGTTACATATTTCCTGATGGAAATTCACGTGTAAAGTATTGTTACATCCACAGAAGTAATAAGATCGAATCTGACTTTGACCTGACCTCAAGATTTAACTTCCAACAAACAGGAAGCTGTTAATTTTGAAATATGTATTATTATTACGTATAGTCACCATGCTGTGCCTGTATCGGTGATACTTATTCTTGTCTAACTGAAATTTTGTATCTTTGATTAACATCTCCATTCACCATCTAAACCTCCAACCCCAGCATCTGGTAACCACCATTTGTTATGGTTTAGATTTGAAATGTACCCCGAAAGTGTCATGTGTGCAGAGGTGGGGCTGTTAGAAGGTGATTGAATCATAGGGTCAGGGTACTCAACAATGATTTCATCCACTGACAAATTCATAGCTGAATGTACTGTTAGTGGGTCGAGTGAGACCTGCAAGGCTGTGTTCTGTCCTAGCTCCTCCCTTCTCTGTTTCCTGACTACTATAAGTTGAGCACCTTTCCACCATTATGTTATTTCTGCCCTAGAGCCAGCTGACCAAGGACTGACCTCTCTGAAACAATGAGCCAAATAGGCCTCTCCTTTAATTTGAGGTGTTAGGTATTTTGTCCCAGTGACAAAAAAGTGACTAATGCACTATTCTATTCCTACAAATTCAACTTTTATAAATAATATGATTGTTAAAAGAATATATTTTAAATGTTCTCACAAAAAAATGAGATAATAAATATGCTCATTAGGTTTATTTAATTATCTCACAATGTAAACATGCATCAAAACTTCAAATTGTACTCTATGAATAAATGCAATAATTATTTGTCAATTAAAAATAAAGATAAGGGATAAAAATATTAATAAATTAGAGTTGCCACATAGTGAACTTCAGTAAAAATTTTTTAGTTCTTTTTAACAAAATATTATTTCTATAAAATAACTTTTAGTATATATATTTTTTTAACCAAGAAGATTTATTGGTCCATTTTAGATATACATAATGATCACATTCATCATAGTTGATTTGTACCTGTACATGATGTATCTTTTTTCCTACCTTCCCCACCTCTCCCTTCAACTCCTCTTCCCCTCCTTATTAACAACAGCTTCACAATACCTATTATAAATTTTTGTCCTTATTTACACTTATGGTTTCTCATACCAGAGAAATAATTGATATGTACTCATGTGTGTCTGATTTATTTCACTTAAGAGTATGTTCTCAAGGTGCATTCATTTAACTGTAAATGTTTCAAGTTTATCCTTTTTAAAGACAGAGTAGTACTCCATTGTACAAAAAACACATCTTCTTTATTGATTAATCAGTTGCTGGGCATTTGTGTTGTTTCCAAGATTAAACTATTACAAATGGTGTTGCTATAAACACGGTTGTACATATATTGCTGTGGTATGATGCTTTTAATTCTCCAGGAAGATACCAAGAATAGAAATAGCTAGCTCAAATGGAACCTCTAGATATAGTTTTTTGAGGAATCTCCACACTGATTTCCACAAAGGTTAGACCAGTCTACCCTTCCACCAACAGTGGAGGAGGGTTCCTTTTTCCCCACATCCCTGCCAGCATTTGTTATTGGTAGATTTCTTGGTAATAGCTGTTCTTTTGGAGTGAGATGGAATCTTAGTTCTGTTTTAATTTGCATCTCTTGAATGACCAGTGATGTTGAACACTTTTTCCTATATTTATTTGACATTTGTACTTCTTCACCTGAGAAGTGTTTATTCATTTCAGATGCCCATTTTTTGATTGGGTCTTTAAATTTGGAGGGTTCTGATTTTTTTTTTTTTTGACATTTTAGATGTCAGACTTTTGTCTGAGGAACAACTGGCAAAATTTTTTTTCCCATTGCGTGGGCTGTCTCACTGCTCTGTTGGTGATTTCTTTTGCTATGAAAAAGCTTTTTAATAGGACGTGATCCCCATCACTGATTCTTTGTATTATTTCCCATGCAGTCTGAGTTTTGTTCAAGAAGTTTTTCCCTACACCTATGTCTCCATGAGTTCTTTGTATTGTGTCGTCCAGCAAATTTAGTGTTCTGTTAATGTTTAAATCTCTGATCCACTTCAATTTTAGTTTAGTTAGTACATGGTGAGAGACATGGGGCTTGTTTTAGTCTTTGGCATGTGAAAAGCCATTTTTTCCAACACTATTTATTAAAGAGGCTATCTTTCTTCCAGTGAGGGTGTTTGGCTCCTTGGTTGAAGATGAGATATTTGAGGGTGTTTGGGATAATTTCTATATCTTCTAACATATTCCATTTATCCGCAGGTTTTTTTTTTTTCCCAGTACCGTGTTGTTTATAGTATAATTTCAAGTCAGGGATTGTAATGTCCCCTACTTTTCCACTATTGCCCAGAATTGTTTTTGGTAGTCTTGGTCTCTTCTGGTTCCAGATGAATTTTATGATTGTTTTCTCTAATTCCGTGAAGTATCCTTTCAGAATTTTGATTGGAATTGCATTAAATCAGTATAGTAATTTAGGAAGTATGACCATTTTCTGTATATTGGTTTTTCCTAACAAAGAACAAGAGACATGTTTCATTTTCTGATATCCTTTTCAATCTCCTTTTTTAGAGTACCATAGTTTTCAATGTAAAGATCTTTAACTTTAGTGTTTTCCATCTTGTTCGAGTATAGGTTCTTGAAGTAGGTACTGATTATCTACTGGATTTCTGCAGGGTCAGTTGTGACTTCATCCTTTTCATTTTTAATTGCACGGATTTGAGTCTTTTCTTTCCTTTTTTTGATAAGATTGGCTAAGGGTTTGTCAAGTTTATTTAATTTTTCAAAGAACCAACTCTTTGAATCATTGATTCTTTGTATTGTTTTCTTAATCTCAATTGCATTAATTTCTGCTCTGATCTTTATAATTTCCTCTTTCATACAGCTTTGGATTTGATTTGTTGTTGTTCTTCTAGAAGTTTGAGGTTCAACATTAGGAAGTTCATTTGACCTCACTTTATTTTCCTGACGTGGGAATTCAACACTACAAATTTCCCTCTTAGCAGTGTTTCCATTGCATCTCATAGGTTCCAGTATGTTATATTGGCATTATAATTTAATTGTAGAAACTGCCTAATTTCTTTTTTAATTTTATCTGTAACCCATCCATTGTTCAGGAGGGTGTTATTTAATTTCCATGTGTTTATGTAGTTTTTGTGGAGTTTTTCACCATCGATTTCCAATTTCATTGCATTATGGTCTGGTAATATGCATAGGGTAATTTCAGTTCCTCTGCATTTACTTAACCATGTTCCATGAGCTAGTATGTGGTTTATTTTGTAGAACATCCCATGTGCAACTGAGAAGATTATATTCTGATGTTGTGGGATGGAACACTCTGTAGACATCTACTAAATCCATTTGTTCACAGGTTTAGTTGAGTTCTGAAATTGCTTTGTTGATTTTTTTGTCTAGTTGATCTATTTGTGACAGTGAGGTGTTGAGGTCTCCCCTTGTAACTGTGCTAGTGTTTGATTTTTCATGTCCATTAATATTTGTTTTATGTAATTGAGTGTGCCAGTATTTGGTGCATAAATATTGATGATTGTTATGTCTTTCTCTTGGAGTTTTCCCTTAACAAGTATGTAGTGACCTTCTTTGTCTCTCTTGGTCAGCCTTGGTTTGAAGTTCACTTTGTCTTCAATTGGAATAGCTACTCCTGCTTTTTTCTGGGTTCCTGTCACATGAAGTACTGTTTTCCATCCTTTGACTTTCAATCTATGAATTTATTTTGGGGTTAAATGTGTTCCCTGTATGGATCTTATTGTCAGAGCTTGTTTCTTGATCCATTCTGCCAGTCCTTTTCTTTTGATTGGTGAATTGAGACCACTTACATTGATGGTTATAACTGTTATGTATTGGTTTATCTTTGTCATATTATTTTCCTGCTGTTGGTTCTGTCTTTCCCCTCTGTTTACCTACTTGCCTTGCCTGGTGGATTTTTTTTTTTATTAGTGTTGAGAAGTCTGCTGTGATTCTGATGGGCTCCCCTTTATAGGTGAAATGTTTCTTTTTTCTAACAACTTTTAATATTCTGTTCTTTTGCTGAATTTTTGGAATCTTGATTGTTGATGACTAATTGGGTTTCTATATGTCTCACTTATCTGTATGTCAAGTTCTTTTCTCATGATTGGGAAGTTTTCTGTCATTACTTCTGTGAACATTTTTTTATGTCATTTGCACGGTCTCCTGCTTTTTCATTTACTCCAATCACTCTTATATTGTTCTTCTTTGTATCATCTTGCAGCTATTTGATTTTTTTTTATCATCTTTGGCTATTTTTAAGAAATCTTTCCTTTCATGATCATTAACTGTAGTCCTGTCTTCTAGATCTGAAATTGTCTTTGCTTTCATTCATTCAACTGCATGTACTTTTAAGAGAATTTTTGATCTCTTGAATATCTGTTTGAACCTGTTTGATGGGTTCTATTTCTTCCTGGAGTTGAGTGTTCAAGTTTATCATCATTTTCCTTAGCTCTACTGTTTTATTATCTGTGTTCACCCTAAATTCACTAAGCAGGTCTTTCATTATGATCATCTCTTTTTTTTTTTTTTTTTTTTTGGTACCAGGAATTGAACTCAGGGCCTCATGCTTGCGAGGCAAACACTCTAACCACTGAGCTAAATCCCTAGCCCAATCATCTCTTTTTTAACTTAAGCAATTATTTCTAATCCAATGTTCTCTATAGCCTCATTCATCTGTTTTTTAACTTCTGTTCTGCTATCATTTCTGAAAGTTCAGTTGCGTGGCTTTGGATTTCCTCTATTTCATTGTCCTCTGGACTTTTTCGAGGGGGCTGGAGGTCTGGCATTGTATTTTACATCTGCATCTTCTCATTATATATATATATAAAGTTTGTTTTCTGTGTTGATTTTTGTGGTTTGTTTATGGTAGGTAAATTTAAGGCAAGTATCAAGGCTTTCCTAGAAAATGTCTATTCCTCAGCGATGTCTTCTAGATGTAGGTGGTTCTTGCCTTTGTGTCTGTCTCAAGATTCTACTTCCCAATTTAATAGGGATGAGAAGTTGCTGTCTATTTGACCCAGCAGTTAGTTTTTTGATACTGGATTATGTTAATAATTATGACCCCAGATAATCACAGTATTGTCATACAAGAAAGTACAACTGATTGTAACAGGTATGACACACTGGCTAAAGTAATACATTAGCAATAACAATAGCTTCAAGCACGTTCAGGAAATTGATAGACTCTAGTAACAATTTAGTACCTTTAACCATAGGAGCAAGAGCTACAGTTATATAACAAAATCCAACATAAACCAGGAACTTGTATGCTGTATGTTTCCCATTAGTAGAGTGGTTTTTACCCTGTGTGTGGGGGTATTAAGAGGGCTAGGGAAAAATAGAGAGGTAAATTGAGATAAATATAGTAGAGGCAAGGCTGGAGGGCAAAGGAAGATCACTTAAGCTTTGGGAAAGAAGGGAAACCAGGCCAGAAAATGTGAAAGATGGAAATATTGGAGCAAACAAGAGAAATCCAGACAATATTCACTCACATAGAAAAATACAAAAGTCAGAAGAGGCAGTTGAGGAAGGAGAGAGAGGGAAAAAGGAAAAGAGAAAAAAAGATGAACAAAACAGAAGGCAATAAAAGTAAAAGCCTAAACAAACAAACAAACAAGAACAGATTTTAAAAAAGGAAAACAAAACAAGCAAAAAAATGAAAAAGAAATAGCAAAAAAAAAAAAAATAGCAAAATTCCACTACTGTCCACAGTTCTGTGGTAGTGTCCAAGCCAGAGCCCAAATCTGTGCTGGGTGGCTCCACTGAGTCTGCAGTAGAGTTAGTGCTGGGTACCGTGCTCATCTTGACCTCCAGGTATGGAGGCTGGAGCAGAGTTTTTGGTCTGCAGCTCTCTGGGAGTCCCTTGGCAGGCCACTTATGTCTCCTTACCCTTTATGTCTCCACAACTTTTTCTTAGTTGTGTGGGTACAATTGGCACTTCTTAGTCTTTGTACAGCCTCCTTTGTTCCACTCTGCTGGCACTCCTCACACCTCTCTCCCAGCTGCTAGAAGCAGGGCACAGCTGTTGCAGGGGGGTGCAATAACAGAAAGGTAATCTCTGATGAATTACACTGCTTAAATTTTGTGCCCCTCTCCTCTTTCCAAGTTGGCTGTTGAAAGTAGGGCAGGGTGGAGTGGTGGTGTTGTCCTTCACCAACGCCTGCTGATACTGCAGACCATCATCTCACCATTGCTATAGGTTCCAGCTAATAGCAATGGCTTGGAAAGAAAAAAACAAATAAACAAGAAACAAAACCCCAGCTGTTGCGTGGAGGAGGAAGCACCTTTCTGGTTACTTGCCTTCTGTGTGCCAGTGAAATTTTCTACCAGGCTGTAGTGTCCTCTGTTTGAAGGAAGGAAAAAAAAAAAAAGAAAGAAGAAAAAAGGCAGGGTATCTTTTATCTCAAATCTTTCCTGTGTGGCTGGAGTTTGTCTTGCTATTACAGTCCTTCAGATTTTTAGGATCTTCTCAGAATGATGGCTCTGCTCTGCATGCAGGCTGAGGTCCCACTGGCAGCCCTGTGGGCTGTTTCACCATTCCATAAAGTCTTACGCCTGTGTTTTGTTTGATCTATAAGTCTCTTATTTAAAGTTGATTTTAGAATAAAGATATATGTCCCTCAGGGAACTTTGGGTTGCCTGGATTTCAGTCAGTTTTCATGGAGAAACTCTATGGCTCCTCCTCTCTTCAGCCATGTTGAAGCCCCCAACTTTTGATGTATAAAAGGTATATAAGTATGTAAGGAGTAAATTGGTATTTAAGTAAACTAAATTTATGCCCTCTCCAAAAAAAAAAAAAAAAAAAGAAAAGGAAAGGGCAGTTAGGCCCAGAGCACTGATGGTAAACCTTTTAGAGCTTTTAGGGATACGAACAACCTGCTGGGGCACACATGCCAAAGGTTTGCCTCTACTGTCCTAGAGTATTACTGCTCAATTGACTTCAGCATCTGTCCTCAATGTGTTGTAATCATGTAATTGGAGAATAACTAAGAGAAACCATAGATTTTCTTCCCTCCCAATTTTCCAAAAATTGCTTTCATCATCTGTGTGTGTTTGTGTGCTTTTGAAGGAGGCATATTATTAAATGAGTATAGTTTTCTGGTCATCTGAGTAAATACTTCATGTATCGTCTAGCATTTAATTCTCACAAGAACCTTATAAGTTACCTGGCTTTTAATAGCTTGTGCTCTGAGAAGTTAATTAACTAGTTTTAGGGTATGGCTCCCTGATTCCAAAACCAGTGCTTCTACCTGTTGCAAGAAGATTATTTTCTTGTCTAAAAGCCTATAAAAGGAGTTCAAAAAGTGAGGTCTCTGGGCTCGATGTGGCAAATGAATATGTTTCAGTAGCTTATACATTGTAGACTCACATAGGGTTAATATTTTAGCTATTTAATGTACAAAACTCAGGTTATTGGGTTCCTCTGAAAAATAAGATTAGCAAAATGAGATACTGACTCTTTTCAGTAGTGGTAAGTACTACATATTTTGGTACAACTTTCACCAATCCTTACTGTTCTTTCACAGCCAGCTTTACATTTCCTTTACTTTATACCAAATTCTCTTGCTATTTGTGTTTTGTTTTAACTCCCAATGTGCAGTATAACATTTAACAAACCACACAAATGTCCTTATATGTTGTTTTGTGTCATGGTTATTCATCTAAATATCTATATAATTAGGCTGTAAGTTTCTAGAAATAAAAATTATATCTCATTATTATTTAGTGTTTCTCATGCATACATATTTTACGTACATTGCTTTAAAATTTTAATTAGTTGATTAATGACAGTATAGTGACTAATTGTTACTTCAGTTAGTAGTTATAATTTTAGTTGATTTAAGAAAATTTCTTGACCCAAAATGAACTGTCAAGTCTCCCACAGAGAAAAGTAAGTTGCTAAAATATGATTGAAATAATAATAATAATTCTATTTAGCTGCAGAATGATAAATAGTTAGACTGAAAAATACAGACTTTTTATCTTTGAAAACTCTTATCATCAAAATCATCACTCTCTGTGGAATTTGTACTTTACAGGTAAAATCATCAGTTTTTGTGGGATGTTATTACTCACACTATCCCGTCTATTGAGAGAAAACCTGTTTTCAAAGTATGGGTTCCCAATCTTTCAAAATAAGTCATCTTGGTAAGAAATGAAAATGTGACTTTAGTACGTCTAGATGTTGCCATACTGCAGCTGCCTACTGGGAGCTAGCGTGGTTATTTCTGTAGACCTGTTGCCTACAGGAATGTGTAGAACAGACAAAAGCTTTGAGTATTCTAGCCACCCCCCTGCAAAAAAGGCAAGCACAGTAGAGGAATCTTCTCACTTTTCTGCCTTTTGTCCTTGTTTACTTCTTTGTGACATACAGAAAACAATTTGTTTTCCTTTTTTAAAAAAAAAAATTAAACATTTTACTTCTTTGTAATACACCATGGCTAGAAAAAGATTGGGATTAAAAGTCCAGTGTGTACACACATGTTTAAATACTGCATAGTTTCTCTGGTGTGAGAGACTGAAGTGTAAATAAAGACTAAAATGTATTATATTGGGAAAGGGAAGAAAATGTCCAAATGGGAAAGGGAACAAGGGAAGGAGAAAGGAACAGAGGGACAAGAGAAATAAGAAATGGAAGGAAAAAATGGAAACAAATCTTTTGTAAATAGGGTGGGAGGAGGGGAGGAGGGGATGAGGGGAGGAGAATGGGAAAAAAAGAAGCAACAAGGTATATCATGTACAGGTACAAATCCCCAATGATGAATGTTATCAATATGTACATTGAAAATGTACCATTAAAATAAAATTAAAAAAAGAAAAAGTCCAGTGTGTTTTCAGTGAGAAAATTGTTTAAGGCCTCCCATAGTAGGGGATTTGCTAGATTTGGCTTCTGTGGTTGTACTCTGAGATCTAGATAAAGTAGGATACTGAGGGCGTTACTTTAAATATCCTCGAGCACAGAGTCAGAAGAATTTTCAAGGGTAGAAAGGGACACATGAGATGCATGTCCCAAGACCAGAATGGAAGTGACAGAAATGAAACACAGGATGAAGAACCAAGCTCTACCTTAGAGTAGCTACAGTTTTGATATAAGCAAGGAGGACGTAATGGTTATATTCTTGAAGATTTTAGCCTCCTCTTTTACAGTCACCTTTATTGGAAAATGGGATCATGATGAAAGGGTACATCAGAAATCAACGAGGAATTTCTCAGGGGCCAGATCAGCAGGACACTTTCCTATAAAGAGATGTACAAGGACTTGGACAATTTTGAGCAGACTTCTTGACTTTTTCTTTATTCTCCTAATGGTTCAAATTTTACATGACATTCAGGGCCCTTCATGAACTCATCCCTTTTGTCTCGCTGACTTCATGTCACCACCTGTGCACCATAAGACCATACTGCCTTGTATTTGCTTGCCCGTGTTACTGTTTATGCCTCCTCTTTGGGAAGATTTTTCATTCCCATCAGGCACTCTTGGAATTCCTCTTTGTCTTCTGCATTCTATGTCCTGCTTTGTGAAGGCAAAGATGAGACTGGTTTTGTGTGCCCTACAAAGCCAGGCATTTCTCTTAAGCACAATAAACACTCAGCCAAAGAGGAAAATTTGGTCAGAACCAAGCTAACTCCATGGAGCACCCTAATTTAAGAATCAAATGGGTTGGGCATAATTATTTTTCTCCTTCTATACTTTCAGTTCCAAATTTTTTTATATATTAAACAGGTTCAATTCTTTTACCTTTATCTTTTTCTTGAGTTTTCTAGTTTCTATGCCATGGATCATAGATTTCCAAATAGTTTAATGAGGTATCCAGAAAAGGCAAAGAGGTTGTGCTTGGTACCACTTCTATCTTGTCATCACTGTATGATTAGGACCTGTCCCATATCCAGTATTAAGAAATCTGGCAAACATTATATGAATTCTGCTTCTTCATTCAGATAATGGTTGACAAACCTATTTTTTAAAATTTATGGAGCACCTTACTAAAATAATATATATGAAATCTCAGTATATGGAACAGGCAAAGGCAGGGCCTCCATGTAAGCTTTGTTGGGTATTTTTATGTGGGGTGATAAGAGAACTCAGATATCTATTACTGATGAATCTGATGGTGCTTGTCATGAGACCTGAGTTATAAAGGTGATGGAAGACAATCACAGGATAAGAGAATATACTTACAAACAGTATATCTAGTAAGGGATTAATATATAAAATATGTATGGAACAAAAACCCAATAAAAAATAACTGGATTTAAAAATAGGCAAAATACCTGAAACAGAAGACATACAAACAGGAAATATACACAGAACATTACATAATGCTTAAAATCACTGATCATCAGAGAAATACAAATCAAAGTCATAATGAGATGCCATCTCACTTTAGAAAACTATTATCAAAAAGGTAACAAAAAGAATTAGGATATGGAGAATAGAAAACTCTTACATACTGTTGAAGGATTATAAGTTAGTACACCAGTTTTAGAAAACAATATGGAGAAAACAAAAACATTAAAAACAAAACTTCCATATGGCATGAAAATCCTACTCCTGGGTATACATTGAAAGGAAAGGAATCAGTATGTTGGAGAGACACTGAATTTCCATATTTTTTTCCCGATGCTGAAGTATTTTTATTGCGTGAAATAGTGAAAAAAGATGATATGTATATTTATACAACATTCTCATGTGCTGGGTATATTTTTCTTTACTAACATTAATATGACATGTCACATAAAGTGACAAAAAAGTAAAAAACAAAAAACCACAAAAAGCAAAAACCAAAAAACTAGGACTGGTGGTGTGGCTCAGTGCCAAAGCAGGTACCTAGCATGCATAAGACCTGGGTTCAACTGCCAGCTCTTAAAAAAATTTACGTTGGCCTGGATAAATTCACAATATCAAACTATATATATATATATATATTTTTTTTAATACTGAGGATTAAACTCAGGGCCATAACAATGCTAAGTACTCACATTACTGCTAATCAACCCCTCTAGGATCTTGGACTGAATTTAAATGTCAGTGTCAATCTGAGAAACAGGATGGAAGGCACAAAGGAATATATAAATACTGAGTATCTGACATCAGCTGACAGTTAAAAGTAATGACAGTATAGCACTAATACCAGGGGTATGTTCAAGTAACAGAGCATAATTTAAGATTTTAAAAAACCCTTAAAAGTAAAGATCGGATTTCATTCTCATATTAAGCATGAGTCAATATATATACCAGTTACATAAACTATGGCTATCTTACTGCATTTCTTGAACCTGACAAGTCAAAAAATTGTAACTCCTGAAAAGGCCACCTCGTAGCTTTATTTGCAAGTTGCAGATTTGAAAAGCATTAAACACTGGAGCTACAGGAAGAGGCAATGTCCAAATGCATCCTTAGTTTAGGCAATTTAACCTCACTGATCCAGTTTCAGTAAAACAAGTATGCTAATGTCTGTCATGAAAGGATGTTTTTAGGATTAAATGTATAAATAGTATGTAATGAATGTAAAGAAATTGTTATTCAGTGAATGTTTTGCCTACCTCCTTCCATATTTTCAATAAGGATCATCGAATAAGAGGAGCTGCTAAATCAAAAACAACACCTTATGAGAAATTTCCATTGTGTCTACAGATTTTGATTAAAGAGTATAAAACATCATCTTCACTGCATGTCATATTGTGACCAGAATCTATATGTCTCCTTGGTTCAAGCTACTGTGATGTTCTGAGTTCTGGAAGAATCTCAGCAGGGTGAGTCCAATTTGGAGCCTGCATAGAAGCTTAGCAATGCTCAGATTGAAGTGTCATGGAGTCTGGGGAAACCTTAACCCCAGAAGTGTAAGCCTGCAAGTAACACATGACTCTGGTGTCTTTATACCTCGTAAGCTAAAGCAAAGTTGAGCAACTGCATGAGACATCTCTGCCTTGAGGCCAGGAGGGATCAAGGATTCAAGAGCCAGCAGGACACAAAATGTTTTACTTTCCATCTCTTGCAGGGCTCTTACCTCACCTTGGCTTATAGAAACTAACAATAAAAGTAATAACTCAACTATCGGGACTGGGGAGCCAGAGGGAAGATCAAGCACAGCAGGTGTCCAGCCCTGAAGAGCCACCAGATGACAAGGACAACAACCAGAAAAACAAAATAAGAGTATTTAAGGTGCTTCAGGTACACCACAGAAAGACATAATGAATTCATTATTTTTAAACTAAGAATTTCAAAGGATGAACTGAGGTGCCAAATATGAACAAAGGAGAAAAATTATATAGATCAGTTGTCACAGAGATCAGTAAGACATGCAAAAGTCTACCACTGAAAAGACACCAAGACCAGATGGACTCAAAAGTGTTTTGTAAATTAACTGAGATAATTCTAAAGATATTTAAAATACTACTTTTAAGAAAAATAGAGACTTTTTGTACTTCATTTTGTGAAACCAACCAAAAGGTCATCTATATTATACATGCACATTATTATTCCCCATTTCACACATAAGAAAACTAAGGCACAGAAAGTTAAATAATATGTCCAAGACCAAGCAGATGGCAGGGATAGGGTTAGATTTGGCCCTAAGCAATCTTAATCCAAGAATCCATGGTCTAACCATTATGCTACATTACCTCTAAACTATGCTATATAACTTTTGTTTATTCTAGAAATAAGCACCAGAAATGAAGATTTAAAATTATCTGCACTATTAAAGGAAATGATTAAGTTAGTAGGCATGGATTTAGCAAGACACAGGACCTATGTGAAAAAAACTATAAAATACCATTGAAGGACATAAAAATATGAACAAATGAAAAAACCCTACATATTCTCAGACAAGACGACAGCACAAAAATGTCAGTTTTTCAAGAATTGGCAACAAAAAAGTTTTTTTAATAGATAGAAGTTTATATGAAATTAAAAAACTGCTCAATATTAGTCTCTAAAAACACAACAGTGGGAGGATTAGCCAAGCAGATTTTAGAGCATACCATAATCAGATTAAAATGGAAATGTCAGAGAAACAGATAGGGTAAGGAACCCAGGAAGAAATCCCATTTTAATAATATAATAGATGCTAAAGATGCTTTTTTGATTCAATGGGAAAAGGATGAATCATTAAACAAATAGTGATAGTATGACTGGTTATTCATGATGAAGAAATAACATTGAATCCTTATACATCCCCTACAGGAATAAATCCCAGATGGATGAAAGACTTAAATATAAATAACAAAAATGTAAAATTCTTAATAAAAAACAAGGATCTCACACACACATATATATATTTTGAAGTATATATAATTTTCTGAAATATATATATAATTTTCTGAAATATATATATATAATTTTCTGAACCCAGGAGAGACTTCATAACCCATACAAGGGCGAAAAAATACTATTTTAAACTTACTTATGCAGGCACAATTTTTAAAGTACCCTCCACTTAGCAAAAAATATATGAATAAAAAAGTATGTTGGGAGGAAATTGCAGTGCAGTCAACAAAAAATTACCAACTTTAATTATATATAAAAAGCGATTGTAATGGACCAAAAAAAAAAAAAAAACTCCACTGGCTGGAAAAATTGGGCAAAATTGTAGATAAATAATTCAAAGAAAAAGAATTCCAAATGACCAGTGTATGTATTTCAAACTTCTCAATCTCACTAGTAGTCAAACAAATACAAATTAATGATGAAATATCACACACTAGTCAAACTGACAGAAATTAGAAAAGCCTATATTACCCCATCCTGATGGAAAATTTAAGCAAACATTCACAGATTGCCAGTAGAAATGTGAATTGTTGCACATTTAGGGGAAAGGAATCAGGCAATATCTGTTTAAAAATACACATACCATTTGCAAGCCAATAGAAATAAGCAAATCGTGTCTTGGGATATAAATCGTTCAATCCGTCAGAAAAGCAAAGTGGACTTGTGATCTATAACACTTTTGAAGAAGACAAGTGATCTGCTTACTTGGGTGATGGGTTTTCTTTCATCAGTGCAGGTGATTTGAGACACCTCTCAGAACTCAAGTGTCTCTGTGACCCTGTGATTAGTGATCAGTTAAGGATAATTTAGGAAGATTTCTCATATTTGATCCAATTTCAAGGTGCCTAGATCCCTGGGATCGGGCTGAGATGATCTGAAAGGAAAGTCTTACCTACTAGATTTTGAGCAGAATGGAGGAGTATGTGTAAGGACTTTCTCTGAAAACTCTCTAGGAATGGAAGGTGCAGGAGGAGAGAACAATGTAAGGATGTTAGAAAAGGAGTAGTCCTTGCTGCCTGTGGTAAAGTGTTGCAGTAATCCCCCCAATTTATTCATACCTCCCTTAAGTGGTCCCCTCTCACGCTGGCTCTGGGCTTGGTCATGTGACTTGCTATAGTCAAGCAAGGAGAGATTTGCAAAGTGCACATTTATTTGGGCTTACATTTGCTTGCGGCCCTTGGGACCCTGAGACCATTACGTTGTGACCCAGCTTGATTTAGCCTAAGGAATGATAAGGAGATTTGTCTTAGATATCCTTATAGCAAACCAGTCAATTATCAAACACATTAATGAATCAATTGACCACTAGCTGATGGAAGATATCCTAGTGAGCTTGGCTGAGATCATAATAGTTTCCGAGTTTTACCCAGTCCAAGCTGCCACTCCAAAATCTTGAGCAAATAAATGGCTATTTACATAAAGGTGTGCTTTGTTACACAGATAAAGCCACTAAACTGCTAAAAGCTCAGAGGGCAAAAATGTCATAAAACTAATTTAGAGTCTCTTGAGCACACCTGCTTTAAAGTAGAAAACTTCAGTAAAGATAAACAAATTTATAAAAATGAATGTGAATGGAGGTATGACATACTAGGAAGGAAATTGAAAAATACAAAGGCTTACACTGAGCACTAAGGATACCTGAAGGTTGACTCAATCCTTAAATCACTATAAAATAGAAGCATTGAAAATTACAGATGCACAGATTATATGAATAATGAAGCTTAATTATAAGCAAATCTAATTTCCCTAATAGTAAACTAGTTATTACCAGAAGTGAAAATAGGAGACTTATAAAAGAGAATCATTTATATAAAAATTCCAAGTAATACCCATTTAGTGTGAGCTGGTACTTATGGTGTACAGCTCAGAAAGGGCTGTTTCAGACATGAGGCATACAGTGAGGAGCTCGAGGATTATGGTTAGTGTAGATCAATTCAAATAAAATCCACTGTCCTGTAAAGCAGAAATTACTACAGTATTATGAATTTCTCCTGAGGTTTGTTTTTCATTATTGTCATTAATGAGAAACAATTTACTTCCCTACCCAACTTCCTGTCTTGCTCCCAAATGATCACTGCAAAGGCTTTTATTGAGTGCTTCAAGTAGACTCAGGAAAAGAATTTTAGTTGAAATGATGGTGCCTAACCTATTTGCAGATGTAGATCTCAGTATATATTTTTTGTCCCCAAACTATTTCTCAGGGGAAATATCAAGGTACATGTGTACATATTAGGCACTTCAAAGCACTTAACAATATGTTATCTATTTAAACTTCATTATTGTCCTTTTAACAATAAGGAAGTTTAGGCCAGGAAGATTGGCCAGTACCCAGGCTCTTGTCCCCTGGATGTCAGGAAGTCCACATACAGCCAAACGGCCAGGAGATGTCATGGCTGGAATTCTCCTGGTTCACTTTAGTTCTCCACTAAAGCATTGCTTTGCGAATCTCAGTGACAGCCCTGTCGTGCTGGCAGAGGTCACCCATTCCAGACACCTGCTCCAAGGTCCCCTGGCGAGGAGGTTCCCCTCCGCCTCTGCCTGCTCCCACTGGGAATTAAACTCTCTTCCATTACCATGAGTGCTCCTACTCTAGTTCTCTGGTGCTGTGCTTTCTATGAAGAGTACCATGATAACTAAGTCATACACATAATTTTGTAAATGTAGAAGAAACCATTTCACAAAATTAATTTGTTCCACATTTGCAAACCTAAAAGCTTCTTTCAAGGCAAACTGAAGAACACAGAGAATTGGATTTTAATTTTTAGAAACACATGCCAAGTTCCTCCAGAAATCTAATTTTCTAGATTAATGAATCATATCAGATATTGTAAATTAGAAATTAGTTCTACAGCATGGAAAACAATATGAATACATTGAAGCCACTTATTGAAAAAGACATTGTGGCACTCACATGTCACATGTACTTGAACACACCTTGGTGTTCTCTAGGCTTAGTTGAGCTGGTGCTTTGCAGTTAGAAATTTTCCCCTGGGCTTTTACTCGGATCTGTCTCTGAGAAAACTTTCCCCCTTTCTCCCGTATTTGTTTGGATTTTAGCAAGGATCTGAACTTTGGGGAGATCCTGAGCATTCAGTCCAGCAGCCCATTTATGCGATAACAATGTGATTTCACATTTCAGCATTTCATTGTGTTATAGCATCATTATTAATGAAGCATGTACAAGTGTGACTTCATTCGATCTGCACAGATTTTGAAAGCATTAATGGTGAATAATGCTGCAGAATAGGTAGAATCTGGAACTATGAACATGAGCATGCAGGTAGATAGCTTAAGGGATTTGCTGGCCACCAGTGAAGGAACTATGGGGAGAACCCTGTTCTTTCTAGTTCAGCTCACTTTCCTTGTACAGCCTACAAGCGAGGTTTATCAGAGCAATACCACAGAATGATGAATTTCCTTTGGCCCTTGACAAGTCATACTGGAGAGATAGTGGCAGGGGAGCCAAGGGCAGGATATCAGGAGATCTGATTCCTCCCTTAGTCTGCCATGAACCACCTATACTCATTTCTTGGAGCCCGGTGTCTTAGAATGGGAATAGGACTATTTCCTTCCTTATTGGCTGGCTAAGATGGTGAAATGAAATAATGGATGTAAGAGCTTTTTGTGGGGTTGGGGATTTAACTCAGTGGTAGAGCACTTGCCTAGCAAGCGCAAGGCCCTGAGTTCGATCCCCAGCGCCATCCCTGCCCCGAAAAAATAGCTTTTTGTAAACGACAAATCACTGAATAATGTAAAGGTGGGGGTCAGGAATTTGGGAGAAAGCCTATTTTCTCTGAACCCCTAGACTCTAATGACAAACACTGTGTGAGATAGTTTAATTATAATATTTCATTTAAACCTTGTGTAACTTAGCTGAATATTATTATGTTTCCTTTCTTTATCCATCATTTGAACTTATAATTTGAAAACACACCTGTACAGAAAATAATATAAGCATCTCCTCCACATGGGTTTGCCATGGCTAACACTATAAATTCTCTTCAGATACTCTCTTCCTTTTCTCCAGAAATGAAATGTTACAGATGCAGTTGAAGCAGTACTCTCACCCCTCCCCACCTTGTTCATCTCCCTGAACTTTATGAGTATTCCTCCTATGAATACCTTTGTAATTGTACTGTGTGTATGGATCCCTAAAAATAGGTACAGATTGTTTTTAAAATTTGCACAAAGTGTAGTCAATACTTTATGCCTTCTATTCCATTTTCTTTTTGACATCGTTTTTAATTAGCCCTGTTAATAGGTGTGTTTATGTTTACTCATTTTAACGGCTCCATATTATTCTAGTATTCTTCATCTATCACCCAACTAATAGACAAATGACGCGTTTTCACTACTTTGCTGTTACATAGTTTGGTACCCATCTGGGTCCACACCAGTGATCTGTTCTTTCTGATAGTAAACAATGTATCCCTGACTGCTTGTGAATGGCTGCACAGTGGGAGGCTGGAAGGTGGGTTTTGGCACAGTCGAGTCTCTGGCAGGGTCATCAGGAACTAGGTCCCTTACAAAGATATGTTAGTGACAGTAACTGACAGCAAGTCACCTTCCTGTCTTACGGCATACCCTATTTATGTGTGTCTTCAAAGCATGACATGGCAGGGAACGAAAGGGTAAAGAAAAGCCCCTGAAGTTTAAGTGTCCTCAACCAGAAACAACTCACTGTTTTTACGTTCTCACTTGTTGAATGTATCACTTGGCCCCAATATAAGGTAAGGGAGGTTGGAAAATATACAGAACACACGGATGATTTTTAGCACTCAGTGTCCTCAGGATACGGAGATTTTCAAACCAGACAGAATTGGATTCAAATTTATATTCTATGTCCTACTAGTTTATGACCTTGAATTGTTTAACCCTTCTGAGTCTTAACATTCCATCTGTAATAATTCGCAGCCTGCATGATTGTTGTGTGTTTTAATTGAGCTGATGGTTTTGGTGGTGATGATGATGAAGACAGTGGAAACAGGTGATGTTTGTACTGAGAATCTTGTATATATAACTCATGTCATTTAATTCTAAAAGCATTCCTGTAGTGTATTAAAATTTTCCCATTTTACAGAGGGAAAACAAAGGCACAGAGTAATGTGCCTAATAGCGTACAGCCAGATCAGTCAGGATTTGAAATCATAGCTGTCTGACTTCAAAGACCATTTTGTTCCACTGTGCTTAAAACATGATCTCATGAACTCTAAAAATGCTAAAGCATGGTAAGGTTGGACTTTGCAACAATAATCAGAATAACAACATTGTATAACTGGATGTAAATGACTTCGTTATTTACATACTTGTATGTTGCTTCATTTAATCACTCTGATCTTTCCATTTTGAAAATAAAGAATATAAGGGGTAGAATAGTTATTGTATTCAAAAGAGAGAACTAGATAGGGTAAAGGGGGATAAAGAAGAAGGTTAAAAGAAAAGTAAGATGAAAGGGGAAAAAAATGGTAAAGTGTAGTTACACTTGTTGCAAATAGGGAAGGGTGGGTGAATGGAAGGGAGGGGAGGGGAAGGGGGGAAGAGGGGGGAAAACCAAGATGTATCATGTACAGGTACAAAATAACCATGTTGATTATGATCATTATGTATGCAATGTACCAATACATGTTCTTGGTAAAAAATAATTAAAAAAATTAAAAAAAAAAGAAAATAAAGAATATAGTAAACTTACCTAAGATCACACAGCTAATAAGCGACCCTCATTAAGTAGTTAGCAAGACAATCAAAACCCATAATCTGAATTTTTTTTTTTTTTTTTTTTTTGTGGTGCTGGGGATTGAACTCAGGCCCTTGTGCTTGCAAGGCAAGCACTCTAATCACTGAGCTAAATCCCTAGCCCCAATCTGAATATTTTAAATTAATTGAGTTTTGGAATTAATAGTTCTTAAAGTATACTCCATGGAAAATTGCTTCTAAAAGACATTCATAGGAATCATACAGGAAAAGCAATTCTGTGTCAATTATGTTAGAGAATCATCATTCGCCTTATCCCCCCCACCCTCTACTTTTTGGAGGATCACAATTTATAAGTATATGTTTCTGGTTTTCAGAAATGTTGTACTGTTGAAACCCAATCATTTCTTGAATGTATTTGTTCATGGAATGCTTTGTCCTTCCATCTGGCACCTGGAGGAACCAGTTCTTTGAGCTATTACTGGGAAAACCCGAGTCGGATTCTCCAAGCTAACCAGTCCTCCCAATACTTGAGGAAAGAACCTGGACCTTGTTCTTCCAAAGACCACCACAGTGGGTGGATCCATGGGCGGAAGACTGGCTGGCGCTTTAGTTGGGCTGTCTTTCTCACTGTGAACACAGAACCTTACCCCCCCACACTCTCTCTCTAGATAGCCATATCCAGCCGTTCTGAGAAAATTCAATCCGTTTTCCCATTTGGCCAAATCCACAAAACACAGGCATGGTACAAGAGGCTGTTAGGAAGAGCTTCCTTGGTCAGATGGAGATTTGGGGCAGATCCTGGCAGGGTGCACCATCTTTCTTTGTGGCCTTGGAGCATATGGGGTTCTCAGAGTCTGTTCTGCATGAGGATGGGCGTGAGCTGCAGTCATTTCTTACTGGGCTCTTAAACTGGAGAGAATAAGCATAAGGAGGAGAAATTCTGCTTAGGACCTTGACTGAGTGGAAGGGGTGGGACTGTGAAATAATAAATGCCCATGCACTATGTATCACTTTTATGGCTTGGCACAAACAGTATCATTCCATTGACTTCTCACTTTTAAACGAGCTGGGAAAAGGGCCAAGGTTGTTTTTCAGATTCCGCTGAGGCAATGTGAGTGAGTCTGTGACTTTTGTATTCTATTAACTCACAGAATTCCCCTCTTGTTTCTTCTGGATGGTACACAAAGAAGTTGCACTCTGTCTATATTGCTGGAAGATCGTTAATCATACACTTTCTTTCATTATAGGAGTTTAAGTACTCCTGAAACAACAACAACAACAACAACAACAACAACAACAACAATCAGAGCAAGAGAAGGACAGAAGATACAATGCCACTTTCCCAATGTCCCTTGGAAACTAGATCCAATTCCTTTGTTTCTAGGTATAATTTAAAAACAAGCATATCAATGGGCTCTTTATTTGTGTAACTCCAAGATTACCA
This sequence comes from Hystrix cristata, assembly GCA_004026905.1. Lineage (NCBI taxonomy): Eukaryota > Metazoa > Chordata > Mammalia > Rodentia > Hystricidae > Hystrix > Hystrix cristata. Next base: position 47,833 of record PVJO010005822.1, on the reverse strand, counting down.
CTTGACTATATCATGAATATATGAGATGCAGATTTTGATATTCACAGCAGAGATTTTTAGAATATTCACTCTGAATTCTGATAGCCAGACTGAAATTCTAAAGGAGATCAGCATAATCCTGCTTCTCCACACACACAAAGAGCTTGGATGCTGACCAGTGCAGGGGACAGAGAGCCACATAGTCAGCGGTTCATTAGTCTCCAGCTTTCTCTCCTGCCTCAGTGGTCTCCAGTCAGTGTGGTCAGAATGGCTGTCTCACAGTATACATAGCAGAAGGCCAAAATATATATGAAAGAAATAAGTAGTGAGAAGGAACTGGAGGCAGGGTTGCCTGGAAAGAGTAATGATAGAAATGGCATGGTTCTTTCTTCAAAAAGCTTTATGGTGTTTTTGATTTCTCACCAGCCTCAGAATATCCTATTTCTTGATAGACTCAAAACAAATTTCATGCTCTCACCTTGCTTTTTCACTCCCCCCTGTCTGCTTTTGCAACCAGAACTGGAAAGGTGCTAGGGAGAATGTGTAGATCTCTCCAGCGCTTGGTCAGAAGCTGTCTGAGTCTCACAGGAGGACAGGACCCCTGAGGCTCATGGGCCAGCATCTCAGATGGGGCCACACTCTGACCCCCAACCACTGCTCCATTCTGACCTCGGTGACTGGGTGAAAATGTGAAGGAAGTTGCAGAAGTGACAACTAGGGAATGAAGGAGAGGAATTTGATGAAAGAACGGGTGCCCTGATGTCAGCCTAACTGTGACCAAACTCAAGCTTCGTCACTTAGGACCGTAAGCCATTTTCTGATGTGGAAATGAAGGATAATACAAGTTCTTCAGAGGAGAGCTGTACATTTGGAATGAGAAAACCTTCAAGTGTCTAGAACAGTGTGATATGCGCATTAATTTTGCTCTCCTCTTCACTCTCAGAGCATGCAGCTGAGCCTGCAGCCTGGGTCCAGGCATGAGGGCAATTGCTCTTGCAGCACCCACAACACAGCTGCAGGCCCAGGCCCAGCACTGATTATTACAGAGTGAGAAAAACACACAGTCAAGACTTGTAGGGAGCCTATGTTCTGGTGAGTAAAGCTGACGTTGTATAGTCAGAGAAAGACACTGTGATAAGCGCACTGGCATGGGGACAGGTGTGGGTATAAAGTACCCTTGTGGCCAGTGGGTGGGTATGTTGGCACAGGTGAGGGTCTTGTGCCACTTCACACCCCAAAGTTTTGTTTTTTTTAATCAACTCATACTACCAGGATTCCTGTTCATAGGAGTCGAGGTCTCTCGTTCCTCAGTTAGCTTGCAAATGCATTTTTTTTTTTTTGCAAGAGAAATGAGATGCTGTTTTATAATCTCAATTGTAAGTTTCTTTCCTGAGATCAGTAGCAAGGGGACCACACAGGTTGGAGGGCTGGAAGAAAGACTGAAAAAAAAACCCATTCCAAAGAAACATTACAATAATTTAAAAATACTGTGATATTTCTTCATAGTTTTTCATTTCAAACATTTATAGGCTAATGTGTGAAGTCCTATCAACATGTCAACCAAAGTTTATCTTTGCTCCAGAGGCCAGCACTGACTGTAAGGAGTGCTGGAAGAACACACACAGTGTAAATCGCAATGAGCACAGTAAGGGTTGTAAGAGAGATATATGGGTTATATTATTGGGTTCTGCAGAAGTATCTTGAGAAAAAATGTCTAGGTGAACCAAGATTCTGGCCACATTCTCTCATCTTCATTGGAAAGTTTTGGTGAGTCAGGTAGGTAAGTTAGAGTAGATTCTGCTACTCTGCAGTAACAAATAAACCCAAGTTTCTTTAGCTCAACCACATTCACTTCGAAACCCAGATTCTTTCAGTGTTGTGGTACCTCCATAATAAAGTTTGTTTTCAGAAGTCACAGTGGAAGGAGAGAAATGAATGAAGGATCGAGCCTGGGAGGTTTTTATGGCCCAGGAATGGAAGTGGCTCCATTCTGAAGGCATCCAAGACTTAATCTTATAGCTCCAACTATCTCAAGGAGTCTGGAAAAATAAAGTTAAGCTCCATAACCAGAAGGAAAGCAAAGCAAAATTGGTTTTATGAAAACAAAGCAGTTCTCTGAAAGAGTATGTTTTCACATGGGCCTTCTGGGACTGGCTCATGCAATAAGGGTGCAGGGCACTGTCCTGCTTTTGAGAATCCACGTGGTCAGAACCAGGCTGATCTGGGTTGGAATCAGAGTCCTACTCTTACTATTTTTGTAAACGTCCTTGTCGATAAAGCAGAGGTAGTAACAATGACTAATTTTTTTTTTTATTTTAAACCAAGAACATGTATTGATACATTCTACATACAATGGTCACATTCATTACATTAATTCTGTACGTATACATGATGTATCTTGGTTCTCCCCCCTACACCCCCTCCCCTCTGCACCCTCCCTCCCTATTTACAGCAGGTTCATTCATCATCTTCCATATTTTCCCATTCCCCTCTCTCCCCTGTTGCCTTTCTGCTTTTCCCCTTCTTTCCTTCTAGTACTCCTCTCCTCTGCCCACCATCCTCCTTTTATAGAATATCTATTACACCTCTTTGTGTATTTGACCCAGCTATTCCCCTACTGGGGATCTTCCCAGAAGAATTAAAATCGTCATACCACAAGGACGTATACACCACCATGTTCATAGCAACACAATTTGTAATAGCTAAGTCTTGGAAACAACCTAAATGTCCAACAACCAATGAATGGCTAAAGAAAATGTGGTTTTTCTACACAATGGAGTACTACACTGCCATAAAAAAGGAAAAACTAGAGTCATTCATATATCAATGGATGTTTCTTGAGAACATACTCTTAAGTGAAATAAATCAGACACTCATGAGCACACATCGAATTGTTTCTCTGATATGAGAGACCATAATGGTAAATAAGGACAAACAATGACTAATTTGTAGGACCGTTGGGAAGATTTGACTGATATTTTCTTGACATTGTAGTACATGTCACTAATTTGGAGTCATCATTTCCCAGTTCAGAGGTTTTGGTGTGACCCACCCCCATCTGCAGTAAGTGCTTTCTGAGGGCATGCATCTTCACCTTGTGATCTTTATATTGTAGTGAGACTTCAAGGTTACAGACCATTTCTTTTCTCATATGGTTGAGCTCCATCCCCACATAGGAAGAGCTAACACACTTCTGTTGAAGTGTGTTATCTGCTTTCTTCACATACAGTCTCTGAAAAGTCCACGAAACATTGAAAATGAGACCTCTTTTTTTTTTTTAATTAGAACCTAAATTTCCATACTATTAAGTATAACAACCAAATCTTGCAGGGAAGCGATTAGTCAAGAAGTAAGCGGCAAATTTTCTGCTGGCAGAGGACCTTTGGCTCTCTGGAGATCTTATTGTAGAAGACAAGAAGTAGCTGCATCTGCCTCTTCTTTCCCCAGAGAAAAGAGGAGCATCATTGAGCCAACCATCGCCTAGGGCCACTTTTGCTCCATCCCCGCCTCTGTATTTAGGCAGGTATAGGCACAACCAGTGACCACCTGGAGTAGTGTGTAAAGGGTTCCAAGTGTCACTTGTGAGCAAATCTTCCCAAGTATTCCTCCAGTGACAGAGATGAGCATTTGCTGTTTATGCCATAAATAACTTTTCTTCTAAGGCTCTTATACAGTTTCATTTAACAGTCTGGAGATTCCAATATGGAATTTTAGTACTTGAGGCACCGTTGTTCAATGACTTGACTTTGGTGGCTTGAACTTAGCCATGGAGGGCAGCTTACACCATAAAAACTGGCAAACACTAAAAATTAAGCCTTCTTCTGTGTGTGTGTTGGGGTGTGTTGGAAGACAATGCCAGAGAATTTGTTGTTAGATATTCATTAGCACATCACTGATATGACCTCCTCCCAATGCTGCACACATGCAAAATGGAATGGAGGTGAGCCTAATAGTGTCAAAGGGATTTCAAGTCTTTTGGCGGGAACATAGTGATATATCTTTGAGTAGTTGGATTTATTTGCTATTGTATTTTACATGTCATTTTTTTGCTGTTCTTATTGAAAATGATATGCTACTTTCATGAAAAGAATCAATATGTTCATTACCCAGATATCACTTCTGTTAATATTTTAGTTTTTTGTATTTATATGTAAGTAATAGTATCAAGAAATAGCATCACACAACAATACAGTTTCCCCGCTGTGCAGTATATTCTGATCATCTTTCCAGGTAACTATCTTATCACATCCTTTTAATGATTTTAATATCATTAGGACATGAATTAACTGCAAAACATTATACATAGTGTCATTCATTTCATTAGAAAGTGAGATGTCTCTATTTACATCGAATAGTACACATTTTGCCATAAGCTTCTGCCTCCCACTTATGGACAGTTCAGAACAACAGGCACAAGGGTGCTATTTCTTGCCACCTGGCTAAGCTCTCTAATCTTTTTCAGATGATTTCAAGTTTTCTCACCAATTCTTTCAATCTCTTCTGCTCTTCACAAGAGAATGAGTGACAGTATATTTTCAGGTGAAGGGAATTGCTCATGATTCCCTGAGAGGGATACTGCCTGTTAGAAAAGAGACGTGAATGGGAAATACATGGACAGCAATGAAGCTGGGCATCTCTCATCACAAATATGTCTTTCCATCCCACCAGTGAGTACACTGCCTCTCTGACACACAAACATCAATTAAAATAATTATTCTTAAATTATCATTTCAATCTACTTTTCACACAAAGCAGCATTAACATCTGCAGATTTAGCTCACAGCTAGTATCTCTGAGGTGATATTAATTATGATGCCAGTTGGGTAAGATTCCCTGGAAACCAACTTCAAACTCTCACAATCTATTTTATCCCTGATGCTCCCAATTCCTTATTTTACACTCTTTTGTCCTTTTTCTGTAGCACTTTGATCACTCTCTTACTTATTACATAATTTACTTATACAGACTATTTATTGTATGTGTGGTTTTCTCCTTCTGCTGAAATGCAAGTTCTGTGTCAGGATCTTAGTCTATCTTGTTTACAGATGTAACTCCATTTATAAAAGAATGATTAGCATATTGTAGGTGTTTATTAAATATGCTTTTTAATGAATTAATCTCATGGTCCTTGTATAAACCTGGAGGCCTTGTATCATGGCTACTTTTCTCTATCTGTGTCTCTGTGAACAGCTAGGAATTCGACATCGACGCGAACCAGTAAACATAGAAAGGTAGGAGAATTGGGTTCAAGGCTGTTTCTGCTTCTTTGTGAGCAACCTTCCCTTTGTGTTCCAGGAACTACTGTAGAACTTACCTGCTTTGAAGATTAAAGTCAAGGGAACAAGAGTGATATCAGGGACTTCAAAGAAGCCTGGCTAGGCCAACATATTCCCCTGAAATTGTGTTTGGGTTCAGAAATTTTCCATGTACCTTTGTCATACACTCTGTTTCGACATCAAATCAGGGCTTGCTTATCCTCATAGCTAATGAGCATTAGCTATGGGCCAGGAACTGAAATGGACGGTTAATACATAATTATTTTGCTTGAATATTGACAAGCCCAAAAGCTATGCGTTGATATCTCCAGGTTACTGATAAGGAAGTTGAAGCTGAAAAGTGCTGAGTAGCGTATTCAAGGTGGAATTGCAGAGGACAATACTGGTTCTGCCTATCCACCTTCATTCCCCTCAGTTTCTTCACATGTAAAATGTAGACAAAACTGTTTTTTTGAATGGTTTTAGTAAGAAATATATGGGATGGTATGTGTAGAATTGCTTATTGCAACACCTGACAATCAGGAGGAGGAATTTCTTTTCATTTTTCCCCTCTGGTAAGTGGAAAAACTAAGATTTAAGTGTAAAGAATTTAGTAATATGTTCTTTACAATGACAAATGAGTGGATGCAAATCCAGAGTCTCTAAATTCCTTATCTGTGTGGCTTCCCCTACAGTGTATCAAGAGCCTCAGAATGAGTGCTGCTCTTCCTAGCCAGAAGTACTCATGAATTCATTCAGGGGTGTAGACAGTTTCTCAGTGAGAATAAGCTGTCAGATTCATGTTGAGGGGAAAAACACAAAACACAGTAACAAACCAGTTGAAGGAACGGGGGGAGAAAAATTTAAAAACACGTGGTTCATTTTCTAGAAGGGATTGAAATTAGGAAAAGTAAGAGCTATCATCTTTTGTATGCCTATTCTTGGCAAGGCCTTGTGATAAAGCCTTAGAGAAATAAATGTTATTCACCCTATTTTATTGGTTTAGAAATAGAGGCATAGGGAAGTTGAAGCAATTGCTTAAGATTACACAACTAGGGAGTGAAAAAGTTGGACACAGTCCAGATCTGTCCAATTCTGAACACCTCATTTATAATCTGGTGGCTAAATTGCTTATAGGATTTCTTAAACCTTCAAGATATTCATCCTCAGTGATACGCTACCCTTTTACAAAGTCGACCCTCTCAGTGAGGGCAATAAAGGTGAGGATTATCACCCCAACTAAAGCATTAGATTTTAGAAGACAAGAATTGAGACATATTATTACACATACTGTTCATCACACCTAGTACTATTATTGTTAATGAGTATTAATGTTTTTGGTCGACTCATCAATAAAAGACCTTATCTTGAATTTATTGAGAAAACATTGATTTCTTGGGACTAACTCAATAGTTGAGAGACTACATACTATGAGATGAGTAGAGATGTAAAGCTCTTGGATCGTAGGTAAAATATGTTGGTATTGGAGTTGATTCTCCAAGAGGAGAATAACAGCCTTTGATTTAGCTCTAGCTCTTTCCTACTTATTTGCTTTCTCTCAGACCAGGGTGACTCCATCACACAGGGGATGACCCAAACTGTGCTTCATCCTCTGTGACTATCGCAGGAATATGCTGTGGTACCATTTGTTCCCATGATGCATGTGCATCTGTTTAGAAAATGACCTCCAACTTCTACTGGAGATGCATTTGTCTTTGTTCTGAATCTTTATCTAATAACCAATTCTTCTTAATCATGTTAGGGATAGATAGACAAGGTTTAATCACACTGTTCATCAAAATCAAAACACAGTGTCCCAAGAAGGATGTGTTATTGCATTGTCCAAAGGAAGTATTAATGCAAATACTTTTAACAACTAGGAGATGCTATTATTTATCCAATTAGGATATTACTACAAGTATGAATATTCTTTAAATTCTGAATTGAGAATAACAAAATGAGTTCTATTTAGGCTCAAGCCTTTGACAATGTTCCCAGTTTTGACAACCAGGACTGTTTATGAAGGCTTTGCTCATATTTTGAGCTCAAGCCAGATGGAGAAGTGGGCCCACGGCTGCACCTGTACCCTTACCCAGAGCCACCCTTGTCAGGAAGTACTGCTGTTCTATAATAAGTCCTCTTTTTCTTACCTTTGGCATCTTAAACAAAGTAGAGAGATTATTGAGGAAATCCTTCTCTCCTACCCCAGTCCTGGCTTCTGAATCTCAGTGATTCAATTTTTGGGGGAGCAAGAATTGGCTCTGCTCTTTACTCTTTCCCCAAATTAGTGGACATTAAAAGAAAAGAACCTTAAACATGGACCCCAGTAACAAGGCTACAGGGTCTTGAGGTCCTATTGAATTCTATTATCATTTTCTGATTATAGATTTTAGGTAAAGGAAGGATTCTGGGCAAGGTAGTTCTGGAATAACAATGTGACAAGAAGCCTATTAATTTCTTGATTTATTTTATTAGCTTCCCAGTTGCTGGCCACAATACCTAACACCCTCAATTTAAAGGAGAAGAGGGGGGCTGGGGATTTAGTTCAGTGGTTAGAGTGCTTGCCTTGCAAGAACAAGGCCTTGAGTTTGATCCCTGCCACCAAAAAAGGAAAAGAGGTTTAGTTTGGCTCATGTTTTCAGGGAATTCAGTTGGGGAATTCAGCTGGGCCTAGGCAGCAAAATGGCAGAAGAGCATGTGGAGAAAAGCTGCTTAGTTTATGGTTTCCTGGAAGCAGAGCAGAGGAAGAATACCAGAGAAGAAGAGGCAAAGGACCAGGTGTAGATCTCAAGGCGACACCTCCATGACTCACCTAGACACACCAAAAAGTATGTTCCACCAATCAGCCAGGCAGATCCCACAGCCAATCAAATTGACGCTCCACCCTAACTGCCACAGCTTTTATGTGATTCCTGTGTAGTGTCTTGGGTTATGATGAAAATGATGAGTCACCATTCACAACGCTGAAAGGTATTAAAGAATTAAGATTTCAAAGACCAAATACTATACAGTGTTCCTACGTACCCATAGGAGATGGGTTCCCAGATGCCCTCAGATACAAAAGTCTACAAATGCCCTAGTCCCTTAATAACATGGCACAGTATTTGTAATAATCTGTGCACATCGTCTCATGTACTTTAAGCCATTTCTAGATTACTTATGCCTAATTAATATGATGTATATGCTATGTAAATAGCTTCACTACTGTACTTCTCAGGCAGTAATGACAAGAAAAATTTCTGTACATGTCTATAGATTAGATACATTTTCTTTTGAATATTTTTAATCTGTGATAAGTATAAGTCACCGATAAGGATGGCTAACTGAACATTAGGGGATTATACTTATTCCCTATTCTTCAAAGTTCCTAAAGGAGAAAAAATTTCCCCTCCATTTCCTTCTTTCTGTGTCTCACTTCTCTGGGGGGACTAGGAGAGTGGTATAACATTGGTAAAGTAGAGCAGGAATTGAGCACCTTCATACAAACCCCTTCCACCCTGGCTGCTGGAGAACCTTTGCACCTCACTTTGCTCCTACCTTCTACACATTCAGATCTTGGAGCTACTGATTGTGAGGACTTTTTTCTTTCATGTTCTCCTATGGAAATAAGTGAAGACCAATCAAACTAGAATGCACACAGGCTATCTATTCAGAGTTTGTGATAAAAAAGGAGGTAAACACCATCACTGACGGTTTGACAGAGACTAAAAGACAAGTAGGGGTGTAGGAAGATTTTACAGTAGAAAAAAGATTTTGGATGTGTTTGGATTGGAGGCTGTTGCCTTGGGGAAGCTGGAGGCAACTAGAAATGGGGTGTCCTGTGCAACTGATTAGGGGTGCATATTTGGTTTTCTTGGTTTTTTTTTTTTTTTTTCCTCCCTTGGGTTCTAAGTTGAAAGTGAAGGTAAAAATTAGGGATCCTGTCAAGTTATTTGTCCTGTTCTGGCCATTTTTGGCTGATTTTTGCAGGAGTCATTTAGTGGTTCTAATCTGGTTACTGGAGACAGCACTGTGATTTCTTACAAGGCTTATAGATGGCACACTGGCTTTCTAGATAGGACAAAGGGTGGGTTTCCTGAGCTGGTTATTGCAAGCTGGTGATCAGAGTTATGTTTCCAGCCTTTGCATTCCAGCCTTTGTCTATGCAATCCTTCATTCCCCAGTATAAAAGTAAGGACCATGGAGGAATAGGAGAATGTGTCTCCTTTTATAGTCACACTTTTACTCAGCTGAGAATTTTGTGAAAGCTTTATTTGAAAGAAAAATATTATGAAGCCCAATTATATTTGCATATCTAAGACACATCATCCAGTCTTCTTAATCAGTAAGAAAACTGATGTATATTAAAATACATACATAAAAATAAATATCTATGGGATTGTAGCTAGGCAATCTCCTTAACAGAAAGAAAAGCTAATATACTGATTTCTCTTTCTTTCTGGGGTAAAGACTTCTATCACCTGCAAAAGCCCCCCAGCCTGATGGAGGACTAATATTCAAACAGAATTGAATAATTTTGAATGGACGGAAAACTTTAAAATCTGTTCCCTCTCTTTTTCCTAATGCCTGAACTGTGTATCTAACCCCTACCCCAAACTTAACTGCCTTTGCATTTATATAATATCTTGCTATTTTTCCCCTTTGTAGTTCTAAATGATTCCTCAGATGATCATTTCTCCTTTCTTATGACCCTTTTGGTGGTGATGAGTCTTTCTTTCTGAGTATATAAAATGTATGTGACTTGGGGCTTTGGTTGTATGAAGGCAGACATTAATAGAACATATAATATTCTTAAATATTGGTACCACAAATTCTGGGCAGGGTAAAGGGTCTAAGCACTTGTATATCATTTATGGGGGGTAGAAGTGGAGAATTAGTCTCAGCAATCTGAGAAACTAAAACGCCAAGAACTTTAATCCCTGCCTTTCTGTGCTAGGCGTAAAGTTTGTGTGTTGTTACGGTAATGAAAAAACAGGTGGGGCTAGATTCAAAGGCAACATAGAAAAATTCTGGAGTGAGTTTTGGAATCCCGTTGAGCTCTTCAGTGATAATACAGACTTTATAAGGTCAGCTATCCTGATAATTTGTGATTCAAATATCTCTATTCTCCTTCTCATTGATGTTAAACTCCAAGGGTATATGATATTAAAGGGAAGAAATCCAAAGAAGGAAACACTTTTTTAAACCATATTCAGTGAAATAATGTCACATATTGTCTCATATGTCCTCCTCATAATCATATAATGTAGGAATTACATCCACAGGTGCCAGCCTACACAGTTGGGATACAAAGAGAAAAATCTGTTAAATTCACACAGCTTTGAAAAGGAGGAAAAGAAAGGAAAGATATAGAATCACTGAGAAGTGTCTGTCAAGGGAGGAAGCTGTCAGTGGATTAAAACAGACACAGTAGAGAGTCCTCAGTTTTCCCTGGTTTGCATGTGATTCTATAGGGATGGAAAAGTAACAAGAAATGGGACGTCCGTTCTTCACCTATCATGTGGAACACAACCAACCCTTTTATAAGTAATACAGATTAACGAGACAAAAGCATAAAACATTTATTTAATAAAACTTTTAGATGACATGGGAAAGCTCAGATATGGAGAACTAAAGACCCAGGAAAAAGGAACAATGGATATCTATGGAGAAATGTGTTGGGATAAAAGTATGATCCTATAGTAACTGAGTAAGGAGGAAAACCCAGTAAGACTTATTGGCACAGATCGGATATAGACGGGGACCACCACAGGAGCACAGACCAGGAGAGCCCTGGGCCCTTACTTACCATTCATTAAAGGCATGATTTGTGTTTTCTTTTGGGATATTCAAGGGCATACATGTCACTTTTTCTCTTCACTGGAGCCTACAGATGTCCAATAGATAAATAATAGCTGAACAAAGTTTTACTTTCATTTCATATTCTTTGTTACAGCAAATCTTGGGTCAAGTGTTTTCTCAGCTCTGCATAGTGGAATGTTAAGCATTTAGGGATTGTCTCTCCAGAAGCTAGACAGACATGGTTGATGAGCCTTGAATTTATAGGGTCCCATCCCCCTTCAAAACTGAGGACACCGAGATAAGGGTTACAGGGAAATTCACCTACAGCTGGATTCCACGAAAGGTGGAGCCCCACATGACTGAGAAAACAGACAGTTCTTCCCTGGGAACAAAACCATGCCTCAGCCCCAAAGATTCCAGAACTGTAATAGTTGGGCTGAGATAATGATCAGCCAGATCCCAGCCCACCACAGAATCCTTACACGCTGGCCTCCTGCCTTTGTGAGTAGGCGAGTCTGAGCCCCTGTATCAGAGTATGCCCCTTCTAGCTACCTAACTGGAGTCCTTTCCTATCTTTCCTGTAACTTTTCAATTAAAGCTTTTATTTTTCTGAAATTTGTGCTTCACTTTTAATTTCCATTTCTGCTAAAGCAAGCACCCAAGCTAACCAGTGATATCATCTGTTCAGCTCCGTCTGTGTGGCATTTCTTCCTCCCAGGTCCTAGAATCAGACAAGGTATGTCAGAGAATTCCGTTATGACCAACACCTGCACAGAAAAGTCAGGGAAGGTTAGAATAATATTTCTAGGTTTTGTGGCTTGCTTCAAGTGAGAGGGATTCTAGTTTCTGTGACCTGTCTTGGGGAAGGGGAATTCTGGTTTCTCACTATAGAGAAGAGAGAAGGATGAACATTTCACATGCCAGAAATTAAGTTGGTAGCTTTTCTCTTAAGCCACTGAAACATTCTCTCAGTCCTGAGAACAGTCAGGTCAATTAAACAGTTAAGATTTGTGTCTCATTTCAGGAGGCAACAATATTGTAAGTGAACGTCTACTGAAGTTGGGTGTCTATGTGGTTCAAGAAATTAGGAACAATTGTACATGGCATAAAGATGTTTCGGTTAATGACAGATCTCATTGTGATGGTAGTCTATAAGATTAAAATGGAGCTGAAAAATTCCTGTTGCCTAGTAACAACTTACCCATCATAAAGTCATAGTATAATGCATTGGTCATATGTTGGTGCTGGTGTAAATAAACTCACTGCACTGTCCTATAAAGTACATATAATGCATAATACTTGAATAATTACAAGTGACTATGTTGCTAGCTTGTGCTTTTACCATGCTTAACTTTTTATTGCTATTTTAGTGTGTGCTCATTCTACTTAAAAAAATTTACTTTAAAACAGTAACTAATGTTAGGCTAGCAGCAGCCTCGTATATGTCATATGAAACATATCTCTAGATTATGTTGTTTTCTTTTGTGCCTGATTTAATCCTATATTGTATAGGTTTAAATTGTGTATTGTGTATTATATAGGATTATTTATCATGGCCCCTAAGTATACAAAATCTGTTGCTAATGTTGCCAGTAAGAGGCTACGTGGAGTGATTGGCCTGGAAGTGAAACTAAATGTGAAGTTGGAAAATTTGTGATTATTACTTGCCAGCCAGACATGTCCTATTCTACCTATTATAGCTATTGTCTTAATTGCTTTCTTGTTGCTGGGACAAAATATCTGACAACCACAAGTTGAAGAAGGAAAGGTTTAGATTACCTCACAGTTTGTAGAGATTTCAGTCCATAGCTGGCTGCAAGGCAGGAAAGTATGGCAGAGGGGCATGGCAGAGGAGAAACAGTCCATGGTGTAGCAGTCAGGAAGCAGGCAGCAGTGAGACTCACTTTCCTTTTTTATTCCATTCAGGTTGCAAGCCTATTAGTTGGTTCCACTCGCACCCAGGGTAGGCCTTCCCGTTATCCATACCCGAACTATTCTAAGCCAATCAGTGGATTAACCCAAGTATCACACCCATAATCCAGTATCACATACCCATAATCAGCTAGTTTCCAAAAGCTCCACCTATTAGTATATGAAGTTTTAGAGGGATATCTGGATATAAGTTATAACAGCTATGATTTTGAAGTTCAAGAACAAAGTGATAGAAGCACTTAAAGGATTCACTGAAGGGAATAAGACAAATAAAAAGAGAAGTAGATATGGAGAAACATTGAATGGATTGGATTGAGAATTAGACATAAAATCTTACCCTATAACAGCAGGATGATCACATCCAAAGGAAAAAAAAAATTGGAATTTTTAAAAGAAATGACTGGACCTGATTATGATGTTGAACTTGCATGGTTTTGCAATTTAAGAATCCTCATTCATTACATAATATGAAAGACTGGTAAGACTGTAAGTCCTGATGTGAAGGTAGCTGAAGAACTTTTGGCAACTCTAGATAAGGTGATTACGAAGGAAAATTACTTACCAGAGCAAATCTTCAATATGAGTGAAATCTGCCCTCTGGAAACAGATGCCTGGAAGGACTTTTGCTCATAAGGAGGCAAATTAAGTACAGAAGGATTTTAAGGATGGAATTGCAGTCTTTCTTGGGAACAATGTTTCAGTATAGAAACTGAAACCTTTTGTCAGCTGGCACAGTGAGAATCCCAGAGTCTTTGAGTATATCAGTAAGTGCACATTGTCTATACATTACTGAGCAAGAACAAGTCAGCAATGACCCAGATCCTCTGTAAGATGTTGTCTTAGTTACTTTTCTAGTTGCTGTGACAAAATATCTGATAGCCAAGTTTAAAGGAGGACAGGTTTATTTAGCTCACAGTTTGTAGAGGTTTCAGTCCATAATCAGCTGGTTCAAAGGCAGGGTGGCATGGCAGACAGGCATCGCAGAAGAGAAATAGTTCATGGCAGGGAGAAGGTAGCAAAGCAGAAAGGGGCTTTAGCAGCTTTTTCTGCCCCTTTTGTATTCCATCTAGGCTAGTGGGAGTAGGGCAGTGCCAAAACAATCAGTGGACAGATTTAGTAATCCCACACCCTTAATCCCAACATCACACACTCTAGATCCAGCCATCTCTGAAAAATCCCCACCTATGACTGCATGAGGCTTTGTAGGGACATCTAAACACAAGCCATAATAGATGTCCTCTTGAATTGCTATGACAGCAATATAAATTATCTTCCAAGATTTTTCTCATTGTTGATAATGCTCATATATATCTTTCATAAACTGGCAATCTTCACCCTAATATCAAAGTGCTGTTTCTCCCTCCAAACACCATCTCTTTGATTCATCAAGTGGATCAAGGAGTTACAGCAGTCTTTAAGTCCCACTATTTTAGAATAACCTTTTGCCAGGATATTTCCACAACTGAGGAAGAAAATGAGAAGGCAATGATGCAACTCTGGAAGGATTGCAACATCTGAATGTATCAAAAACCTGCCTTGGCTTGGGATGATGTCACTGAGGGGGCTATGACTGCTGTGTGGAAGAAGATACGCAAGAAGTTTGTCCATGATTGCAAAGGATTTGCCAAGGAAGAGTAGGTTAAAAATTTCAACAAAGCTGCAGTTGAAATGACAATTGACTTTAAGATGCGTGTAGATAAAAATGACATCGGGAAGCTCCTAGTGTGGTTCTTGAGGATCTGACTAATAAAGAGTTGTTGGAACAGGAACACAGTTGAAGAAGAGGAAAGAGAAAAGGAACTGTAGAAGAAAAGAACTCCCAAGAAAATACACAGTAAAGAGTTTAGGAGAAAGTTCTTCAAAAAAATGTTACTAGTACATATTAGTTATACAGATTAATGATTTAACATTTTGGCAGATTTGTACATGCATATAACATACTTGGATATTTTTCTTACCCATATCCCTTTGTTCGCCCTTTCTAACACCTTCCCCTTTCCTTCCTCCTCTTTGGTAATAGTCCTACTTTCATGTCATCTCTCTCTCATTCTTTTAATTTCACGTAAGACAGAAATCATGCATTCTTGTCTTTTGCAGTCCAGCTTATTTCACTTACCATGATGACCTCCACTGCCATCCATTTTCCTGCAAATGACATGATATTGTTCCTCTTATTGTCTGCAAAATATTCCATTGTGTGGATACACATCAACCTAGGTTGACAGAGCACCTAGGCTGATTCCATAACCAATATCATCAATAAAACACTCCTCCTTACTTATCCTATCATTCCTGCCCCTTTACGAAGCACTTTTGGAAGTCCACTTTTGTGTCATTAGTTGTGTTGCTGTGCCTGCCCCAAGCCCTAAATTAATTCAAAATGTTTATCTTTCATGGTCATTTCGACTTTGAGAAGGATTAATGACCATAGTCTTTTAAACTAGCAAAATCATTCTACATTTAAGAATTCACTAAAAAAAAAAGAGTTCACTCTACTTTTTATTATACCTTATATATTCTAAAGCATAAGAATATTTCATACAATAATTATATAAAGAAATACACTTACTCTATAAACTTTTCTATTTTAATTTTCATATTTATCTTTTATTAGTACATGTTTGTAGTACATAATGTTTACATTCATTGTAGGCAGTAGACATATGCACTTATGATATTTTAATTCTTTATATACCCCTTCCCCTCCCTTCTGTACCCCCTTCCTCCATCTCTAGATCCCCTTCCCATTTGCAAAAAAAAAATTATATTTCCTTGTTTCCTATTGTCTGTCTTTTTTTCTTTTTAAAACTATTTATACTTTCTCTCTTTCCATATACATATACTATATATATGTGTTTATATATATATATAATGAATTGTGCTGCTGTAAACATAGATATGATGTATCAGTGTAATGTAATATCACTAACTCTTTGGGAAAGATACTTTAAAAAGGAATATATGGGTCAAGTGGAATTTGTAGACTTAGTTCTTTGAGGAATCACCATACTGATTTCCACAATGGTTGTACTTGTTTACATTCCCACAAATGTAGGAGGGTGTCTTTTCCCCTGTAGACTTGCCAACATTTGTTATTGGTTGATTTTTTTGATAATAACCTTGTTTCCGGAGTAAGGTGGAAGCTCATGTTGTTTCAGTTTTCATTTTTCTGATTTCCAGAGATGTTGAGCATTTTTTCACGTATTTGTTAGCCATTTGAACTACTTCTAAGAAGTGTGTATGTATTTCAGTTGTCAACTTTTTGGTTGGATCTTCTATTTTGGAGCATCTGATTTTTGGGGAGAGTTCTTTGTGTGTTCTAAATATTAGACCTCTGTCAGAGAAGTAGCTAGTAAAAATATTTTTCCCATTCTGAATGTTTTTACTGTATTGGTTTTTTCCTGTGTAGAAGCTTTTTAATTTGACCTAATTCAATTTCTTGATTCTTTTAATTTTTTTTTTATTCTTAAATGTTTGTAATCCACAGTGATTATAGTCCTTGTGGAGGGTTGGTACATATACATAACATGTGCTAATTCTTTTTTTCCATACCTTTCCCTTTTCTTCTCTTCCATGTCCCTCCATCTGCCCCCTTGCCTTTTGCAAAACACTTATCTTCTTATCTTCTATTACCTTTAATTTTATTCTTTTTTCATTTTAGGTTTCTCATATAAAAGAAAACGTGATATTTAAGCTTGTGTATCTGGTTTATTTCATTTAACATTATGGTTCAAGGCATATCAATTTTCCTACAAATGACACAAATTTATCCTCATTTATGGCAGAGTATTACTCTATTGTGTTTAAATGCTACATTTTCTTTTTTCTTTTTTTAATTTTTATTTTTTTTTTACCAAGAACATGCATTGGTACATTGTATACATAATGATCCCATTTATTATGGTTATTTTGTACCTATACATGGTGTATCTTGGTTCTGCCCTTTCCCCATCCCTACCTTGAGTTCCCCCCTTCCTTATTTACAGTAGATTTATTTACATTTTTACATTTTCCCCCTTACTTTCTCTTATCTAGAAGGGCAAAAGAAGGAAGGGAAAAGGGACATTTTCTTTTTTCTTCTGTTGAAGGACATATAGGCTGCTTCCAAGATTTAGTTATAATGTATTGTGCTGCTATAAGCATGGGGATGCACATACCACTGTAACACAACACTGTTGTTGCTGTACAGAAGACACCTAGGAGGGGAATGGCTGGGTCAAAAGGAATTTCTAGTTTTTCTGGAGTAAGCAGAATCTCAGTGTTGATTTCATTTGCATTTCTCTAATGGCCAGTGGTGTTAAACATTTTTTCATGTGTCAGCCATTTGTATTTCTTCTGAGAAGTATCTATTTATTTCAATTGCCCATATTATGATTGAGTTTTTTTATTTTGGGAAACCACTTTTTTTTTTTTTTACTTCTTTGTATATTCTAGGTATTAGTCCTATGGCAGAGGAGTAGCTGTAAAGTTTTTCTTTCCATTCTGAAACCACTTTTTTTTTTAATTCTTTGTATATTCTAGGTATTAGTCCTATGACAGAGGAGTAGCTGTAAAGTTTTTCTTCCCATTCTGAAGATCGTTTCTTCACTCTATTGATTGTCTCCTTTCCTCTGTAGAAGCTTTTCAGTTTAACAGAATGCTATTTGTTGATCTTTGATACTATTTCTTGTGTTTGGAAGGTCCTTTGTTACGCCTATGTAATCAAAATTTTGCCTACTTTATTTTCCAGCAGATTGTTTCTGTTTTTGTTTTTTTGTTGTTTGTTAGATTTTTGGGGGTGCTGGGGATCGAACTATGGACCTTGTGCTTGCTAGGCAAGTGCTCTACCACTGAGCTAAATCTCCAACCCCTGTTTCTGTTTGAATCCATTTTCATTTTAGTTTGGTGCATGGTGATAGCTGTGGGTCTAGATTCAATCTTCTGAATGTGTACAACTGGTTTTCCAAATACTATTTATTGAAGAGGCTCTCTTTTTTCTAGCATGTGTTTTGGGCCCTTCTGTCAAAGATAAGATGATTTAATGTACCTGAAGTTGTTTCTTCAGCTTCTATTCTGTTCCATTGATCACTGTGTCTGCTTTTGTGCCGGGATCATACTGTTTTTATCACTGTCATGCTGTAATATAACTTGGCATCTGGGATCGTGATTCCTACTGCTTTACCTTTGTTGCCCAGGATTGCTTTTGATGTTCTGGATCTCTTCTGGTTCCATATAAATTGTAAGATAGATTTTGTTTCTATTTTTGTGTGAAATGCTGTTGGTATTTTGATTGGAAACTCTACATCAATTTTGGTAGAATAGCCATTTTGACAGTACTGGTTTGGCAGTATCTTTCTATTTCTATTTCCTGATGTTCTCTTTGATCTCTTTATCTCTCTCTCTCTCTCCCTCTCTCTCTCTCTCTCTCTCTCTCTCTCTCTCTCTCTCTCTCTCTCTCTCTCTTTCCCCCCTCTCTCTCTCTCCCTCTCTCTCTCTCTCTCCCTCTCTCTCTCTCTCTCTCTCCCTCTCTCTGTCCGCGGGGAGGGTGGCTGTAGATCGAACTCAGGGCCTTGTGCTTGCTAGGTAAGTGCTCTACCACTGGTCTAAATCCCCAATCCCTGATCTCCTTTTTTAGAGTGCTATAGTTTCCATTATGGAGGTTTTTCACTTCTTTGGCTGGGTTAATTCCTAAATATTTAATTTTTCTTGTTGCTATTGTGAGTGGTATTGTTTTCCTAATTTCTTTCTTGGTGAGTTCATTATCGGTGAATAAGAACACTGTTGATTTTTGTGTGTTGATTTTTGTATCCTGTTTGCTGAATTTGGTTTTTTTGAGGAATCCTTCAGTAGAATTTTTTTTGGTCTTCTATATAAAGGATCATGTTACCTTCAAATAACGGTAATTTGACTTCTTCCTTTCCTATATGTATCCCTTTTCTTTCTTTATTTTGCTTGATTCCTGTGGCTAATGTTTCCAGTATTGTATTAAAGAGGAGTGGTGACAGTGAACGTCCTTGTCTTGTTTCTGATTTTAGAAGGAAAGCTTTCAGCCTTTCCAAATTTAGTATGATGTTGACAGTGGGTTTGCCACTACCTTTTTTCAGACTAACATGAGGTCCTCCTGTACCTATTATCCTCAGGTTTTTTTCTGGTTTTTTTTTTTTTTCCATGAATAGATGTTAAGGATTTTTAAAAGGTTTTTTTCTCCATCTTTCGAGATCATGAATTTTTGTCCTTTTTTCTGTTATGTGGTGTATTACGTTTATTGTTTTGTATAGGTCGAACCATCCTTCCATCCCTAGGATAAAGCCAATTTGGTCAAAATGTATGTTTTTGATGACTTGTTGCATTACGTTTTCCAGTGTCTTTTTGAGGATTTTTGTGTCTATGTTCATTAAAGAAATTCATCTGTCATTTTCTCTTTTATTTGGGTCTTCATCTGGTTTTGGAGTCAGGGTAATGCTAGCCTCCAAGAATGGAGTTGAAAATACTCCTTTACTTTCAATTTTATTAATGACTCTGAGGAGTATTTGCATTATATTTTTTTCAAAAGTTCTTGTAGAATTCAACAGTGAATCCTTTGGCCCCCTAGGATTTTCTTGGTTGGTTTTTCATTGCTACCCTGACTTCATTGCCTGTTATTATATTGTTCAGGGTTTTTATGCTGCTTGGTTCAGTTTTGGTAATTCATATACATCTAGGAATCTGTCTATTTCTTTTAGGCTCACCAGTTTGTTGGAGTAAAAGTTTTCACAGTAGTTACTAACAATCTGGATTTTGGCACTGTCCATTGTGATTTCACCTTTTTCTAATTGCTTCAAAATGAGTTTTTTCTTTCCTTCTTTTGGTAAGTTTGGTTAATGATTTTTATATTTCGTTTACCCATTGGAAGAACAAGCTCTTAGATTTATTAATTCTTTGTATTTTTTTTTAAGTCCTTTCATTAGTTTCCACTTCGATCCTTATGACTTCCTTCTTTGTACTAGGTTTGGATTTGGACTCTTCTTATTTTTCTAGGACTATGTGGTGCCTCATTAGGTTATTTATTTGATCTTCTTTTATTTCCCTAATGTGAGTATTTATAGCAGTAAATGTCCCTCCTAGAACTGCCTTCATTGTGTCCCATACATTCTGGTATATTGTATTGGCATTCTTATTTGATTGTAGGAATTCTTTCTTGATTTCCTCTGTAACTCTTCGAGTATTCAGGAGTGTCTTATTTAATGCTCTGGTGTTTATAAAAATTCTGTATATTTTTCAAACATCGATTTCTATTTTCAGTGCAATATGATTTGATAGTGTAGATGGTGTAATTTTGATTCTTTTGTATTTATTTAAGCATACTATATGGGCTAGTGTGTAGTCTATTTGGGGGAATATTCCATGTGTTTGAGAAGAATATGTATTGTGTTGTAGTAGAGTAGAATGCTCCATAAATATAGTAAGTCTTTTTGTTCAGAAGTGTGATCCAGTTTTGATATTTCATTGTTGATTTTTTTTGTCTGGTTGATCTATTTGTGAAAGTGGAGTATTGTGGTCCCCAGCTATAATTGTTCTAATGTTTATTTTATATTTTATGTCCAATAGTGTTTGTTTTATGAAGCTGAGTTCACTGGTATTTGGTGTGTATATATTTACAATTGCTATTTTTTCCTATTGAATTATCCCCTTAACAAATATGTACTGACCTTTGCCTCTTTTGATCAGTTACGGCTTCAAGTCCATTTTGTCTGAGACTAAGATTGCTACGTTCCTGTCATTGAACTATTTTTCTGTTATTGATTCATTTTTTTCCCTTTTTGTTTAACTGCTCACCCTTCTTGATGTATTCATCTCATTAGACATTTGGCACTGTTGGCTTCATTGTTTCTGTCTCTATAGAATATTCTTGAGAATTTTTTGAAGTCTGGTGGTCATGAATTTCTTAAGGTGTTCTTTGTCATAAAATATCCATTTTTGCAGAACATATTAGTCTGGGTGAATGTTGTTTTAGGATTTTAAACACTTCATTCCAAGGTGTCCCAGCCTTTAAAGTTTGTGTTGAAAAGTCTGCTGTAATGTTAATGGGTTTATCTTTATGTATTTTTTTTTCTTTTGCCTGACAGCTTTTAAGATTCTCTTCTTGTGTTGGACTTCTGGGATTTTGCTTTTGATGTGTCATGGAGAGTTGCATCTTCTCTCTCTGTAATTATTTAGACTTCTGTATGTCTCACTTACCTTTATGCCGAATTCTTTCCTCATGCTTTCTCTCCTATGGTTTCTGTGAACAGATTTTTTTCTTTCATGCATGCTGCCCTCTAATATTTCTCTAACTCCAGTTAGTCTTAGTTTAGTATTCTTAGTGTGAGATCTAGTAGCTATTCAATCAATTTTCCTTGCCCTCTTTTTTTTTTAATATATGTTTTAGTATATAGTCTCAAGTTTTTTACCTTCCCTTGAGGTCCAACACTCTGCTCACGTTGTTCATGTATTCAGTAGAATTCTTTATTTAAAGGAATTCAGCTGGCCCCTTTTCATGGACTCTATTGGTTGGGTAAATTTATTGTTCATGTTTTAAATGGTTTTGCTTAGCTTTTATAATTTTTATTAAACTCATCTTTAAACACATTGGTCAGTTTGTTAATTACACTGTCTCTGGTTATATCATTTTTCAACTAGCCGAATTTCTTTGCTCCTTCCTTGATCATTTCATGCAGTTCAGCTATTTGGTATTTGATTTCTTCTGCATCTGTGCCCCTTAGATCTGCTTTGGAAGAGTAGAGAGTCTTTGAATGCATTTATTGCTTTTTTTTTCATGTTCTTACTGTGTGTGTGTGCACGTGTGTGTGTGTGTGTATTCACATGTGCATGCACGCACACATGCGTATGTAACTGCAGAGAGTGTTGAAGTAAAAAAAAAGTAAAGAGACTTTGCTGTTGGTGTCAAAAATCTCTTTAATTAGCTCTGTTTTCCAGTGGTGTACTCTTGGCTTTGTCAAGAGGTATTGTCTACCACTTCAACTTAATCAGTTTAATTAGGTTAGACCCACTACATGCATTTTAAGGAGAGAATTTCTATTGGTTATAACAGCATCCATGGATTGAACCGTACATCAATCATGAACATTACAATTTATCTTGAGATTTTGGATCTATTATCAGTGCCCCTTACAGACTGCATTATTCTGCTATCAGCAGTTAGTCTGGGATGTGGAAGGAGAGGGGAAGGAAAAAGGAGGAGGAAATGAAGTCAGTAAGACATTAAGAAAAGGAGATAGGATAAATGTCTGATCTATCTATCTATCTGTCTATCATCTATCTAACTATTTATCTATGATGTCTAACTGTTTTGGGGTTCCTTTATAGCTGGATTAAAATGCTAGTGTTAAGGATATTTGAGAAATATTTCTGGAGGTAGGAGGAGGGATGCAGAGGGATGGAAATGTAATTAGAGATTGAGAGAAGCTATGAGGTTGTTACAACCTATTAATATATTTACTTAGTTTTGTTTGACTCTTCTAAGCACAATTCTGTTAAGGGTAATCCCAACAAGGCTATGAATGGTACCATTCAAGTTAAAGTAGCGATCAATTCTTATTATCTTTTGTATACTTTCAGGCACCTGCTATATATACGCCATATGAAAAGTGGAGAATAAGAGGGAAAAGATAAGGGAATAGGGAAAACAAGGGAAAACAAATAAAAAAGAATAGGAGGAAAGAAAGTGAAAAGAGGAAAGAACAAGAGTGAGTAGAAAAAACTTAAAAAGTACAATAAAAATTATATTAATAAAGAAGCAAGCACTGGAGAGGAAAAGGAAAAAGAAAAACCCCAAACAGACAAACAAGCAAAGAAGCAAACAAACAAACAAATAGACAAACGAAAAAACCCTCACAGTTGTTTTACCATACAACCAGAATTACCATACAACTGTTTCCTTTATGCTGTAGTCTATAGTGTGATTACAGTCAGCCAAGCCAGTTTCCCCCTGCGGAATACATAATTCCCCATGGAAGCTCCGAGGGCTGTGTATCTTTCTGGACCCATATTTTGGCTGCAAGTGGCTTTGGGTGAGGCTAACTGTAGACCTTTGACTCTGTCCCAAGATCTTACCACCTCAATTGATTTGGGAAAAAGAGGATATGGTGTAGTTTGCCCAATATCTGGTTCTCTGTTGACTTCCACCAGGAGCTTTCTACTCCCACTCTCTTCATTACAGGACAAATCCTTTAACCATCTTTGCACCTCCCTCCATGGGCCTTCTGCCTAGTGTGTCACCACAAGTCCTCTGACTCAGATATTGCTTTCTGTTCCTTTGCCCTCAGACCTTTATCTGTCCCTCATCTTTTTCTCAAGAGCTCTGCTTTCTGACCCATGGAATGTGGTGCAGTACCCACACTTGGCAGAGGGCCTCCTTTGCCCATCCAGAGCGATGGGAATTGGGCAGGATTTAATGGTGTCTCAGGTCCTTCCAGTGTTTGGGGAAACAATAGGAGAGTACCCACTCTTGTCTGACTTCCCTAAATCTTTCCTCCTTCCCCAAGTTTCTAGGGATGTGATCCACTGTTTGCTGCCAGTGAATTCCACCGTGCCCGTGGTTCCCATGTTCAGCCTCTCTCTGCCTAGGGCAGGGGGCTTCCCTTGTTGGCACCTAACAGTGGGCAGTGGACAGGATGCTGAACATGTTTCATGGTGTTTGGGAAGATGATGCAGGGGTGCATTGCCTGAGTTTGTATTCCTGGCTCTCCCTTTCTCTGATTACAGTCTGGGCTCCCCTGGGGCCTTAACTATTAACTGCAGTTGGTGAGGGCTTCCGTGCTAGATTTTCTCCTTCAGGGGGAGAAAGACTATGTAGGGAGCCTCTTCCAGCAGTCTGATCTCTGCAGTGCTATTTTCCTCAGGCTATTAGAACCACTCCCAAGATGGCATGTTCACTGACTAAATCGTGTGGGCCTTCTTTCCTTTTTCAATAACCCACATATTTGGTTCAGTGAAAAGGATTTGTGTTTCAGGTTAAAATTTCTGTATCTGGATGTATTGGCCTCCCCTACTTCAGAATACCCTCATTATACAATGTCTCTCTTCCTAACTTCTCCAACATGCCTCCTTCTTTAATCGGTCATGTTGGAAATCTCTATTTTAATTTTTTAAAATATTTTTGTTAAAAGAGTAAGTCACAAGCACACACACTAGTCTAGGCCAGACAGGGCCAGGATCATCAATGTTTCTGTCTTCTACTGCCATGTCTTATCCCACTGGAAAGTTTTCAGGGAGGCGCATTCACGGTGTGTCATCTCCTACAACAACGGTGATTTCCTTGGGGACTTGTTCCACAAAGACCTGCCAGAGGCTCTTTTTGAGAGAATTTCACCCTTTTAAAAATATAAATATGTCCATGATGGTTTTTCATTAGAGTTTATTGTCAGTAGATGATGTGCCATGAACATTCTTCTCTATTAATGAAAGGTTTTCAGTGTTGGAGGCCACGTTTTCAAGCTTTGTAAGGAGCTTATTGAAGTCCCAAAATACCTAATTATAAGACCTGAAAGTTTGACACTCCTAGGAGAAAACAGAGGAGAAACTCATACAATGAGTTAGGAAGTATTTGCTCTACTTCTATTTTCTGGAAGAAATAGTCAAAATGTACCTTAAATTTTTCCTTAAATATTTAGGAGAATTCCCCAGTGAAACCATTTTTATCTAGTGTTTTCTTTTAGGAAGCATATTAGTTACTGACTCTATTTCATTAATAGATATATGCATTTGGAGAGTATATCTTCTTGATGAGTTTTTGAAGTTTATATTTTCAAAGAATTTGATCATTTCATCTAAGTTATTAAATTTGTTCATAGCAGAAAGTTCATATTCATTTATGAGCCTTTTAATATCTATGAGATCCATGGTGGCAAATTGTCTTTCAGCTACTGTATTTGTATCTTTTATTTTCTTGGTTAAATTGACTAAAGTTTTAAAATGTTTAAAGATCTCTAACAGAACCAATTTTTGTTTGATTTCATTTTCTCTATTTGCTCTTTCGAATTTCCTTGATTTCTGCTTTAATTTTTGTCATATCTTTTCTTTATGTTTCTTTGTATTTAAATTGTTCATCTCTCTTTAGTTTCCTAATGCAGAGGTGTAGATTAATTTTGAATCTTCTTCTTTTACAAAACTTGTCTTTAATGATATAAATGTCCATTTAAGTATAGCTTTCAGTACATTTTATGTTATATTTTCATTTAGTTTAAAATATTTTTTCTCAGATTTCTAATTTTAATTAATGTGTTATTTAGTAATACATTGTTTAGTGTTTACATAATTGAAGATTTTTGCAGGTATTTTGTTACTGATTTAATTTCATTGTTTTCTAAGAAAAATTATTGTATGATTTCCAGTTTTTAAATTTGTTAAATTGTGTTTTATTGTCCAGAATATGTTTCACTTGGAGACTATTTCCAGTGAGTTTGAGGAGACTGTATATTCTGCTGTTACAGGATAGACTAGTATGTAAATATTGATTTGATCTAGCAGGTTAATAGTACTATTCAGGACAGCTACCATGTAGTTTCAGTGATTTTTTACTTGCTTCATCTATCAATTACTGAAAGAGGACTATGAACGTCTTCAAATATACTAGGGGTTTGTCTATTTTTTATTTCAATTTTAATAATTTCTGCCTTATATATTTTTACACTCTATTGTTAAATGCATACATATGTAGGGTTGTTATATCTTCTTGGACAATTGTTTCTTACTGTTATATAATGTTCCACTTTATCCTTTATTGACTTTCTTGTCTGTTTTATTGAAATTAATACACCTACTTCAGGGTTTTTTTTGTTTTTGTTAACATAGTGTATGGACATATATATATATGGGGGGGGCCTGCTGGGGATCGAAATCAGGGCCTTGTGCTTGCTAGGCAAGTGCTCTACCACTGAGCTAAATCCCCAGCCACTTGCGTTTGTGTAGTATATTCTCTGTCATTTCACTTTTGAACTATCTTTAGATATAAAGTGACTTTCTTATAGATAATATATAACTTTTATTTCGTCCACTCTGAAAAGTATTTTTTTTACTCTTGTATTAATACTATTCAAATTTAAAATGATTATTCATAACTGGGTTGATATTTACTATGAGTGGAACTGTTTTCTATTTATCGTGTTTTTTTCTTTATCCCTTTACCTCTTTTTAAAATTCTCAATAATTGAAACCTCCTCTGGTTTTAATTGAAAATGTTGAACAATCCTTATATATCTTCTCTCTTAGCAAAATTAATATTCCTCTTAAAAAATTTTAGTGTTTGAATTTACATTTGTTACTAATTCTACCTTCAAATAACATTACTATTTTATTTAATAAAGATAATGTATTACAATGTAGTCCCAAATTCCCCTCTTTCATTGATGATATTTTCATAATTTATTCAAATAGTATAATTACCCAATATATTTTAATATTATTTTAGCACTAATTATATTTTAGATTTACTAAGAATGAGAAAAATAGAATTTACTTTTATTTATTATTTTTCCAAGGTTCCTTCTTTTTATGCAGATCTGATGTTTTTATCTACATTATTTTCCTCCTCCAAGAAGTTATTTTAACAGGTGTTATAGGGCAGAACTTCTGGTCGATTTCTTCAATTTCTGTTTATCTGCTAATGTCTTTATTTAACTTTTAATTTGAAGAATAATTTCTCTTGATGCAGAATTCTAGGTTGGCAGAGTATTTTCTTTCAATGCTTTAAATATTTTATTCTACTCTCTTTTGTTTATATGATTTCTGAGGAGAAGTGCGGTATCATTTTTAACCTTGCTCTTTTTTTTTTTTTTTTTTTTTTTGGTGGGTGCTGGGAATGAACTCAGGGCTTTGTGCTTGCTAGGCTAGTGCTCTACCACTTGAGCTAAATCCCCAACCCCTCCTTGCTCTTCTATAAGCAAGATTTTTCTATGACTTCTTTATGATTTTATCTTTGCCTTTTTTTTTCTGCAGTTCAAAATATATCTAGATGCAAATTTCTTTCTTTACTTCTACTTTTTTGGAATTTGTCCTTAGTGTTATCTAGAATTCCTGATCTGTGGTTTGGTGTTTGTCAGTAATTGCAGAGAAACTTCAGCCATTAGTACTTTAAACATTCTGTTTTCCCTTTCTTCTGTTTTGATGTTCCAATTTATACCCATGTTATAGCTTTTAAAGCTGTTGCAAAGAAAATGTAAATTCTGAATTTAGTCTCATTTTTTTTCCTCATTATGTACCAGTGATTAACACATTCATGATGGGGCTGTAATTTGTGTGTCTTGCTGCTGGAAAGCTCTGATTTGAATTCAAATGTGTGATGTTATGTAGCTAACCTTGTAAATATAAAACATTAAAACAAAAAGCCATTGTTGTTTCATGGATAGATCTTTATTAATTATGGGGATAGTACATTACCAGACATTAGATTGTATTGGTCAGAAAATAACACCACACATTATATGCAAATAGTTATTATTCTAGTGACCCTAGCACAAGGACTTTTTACAAAGAAAACATATTTCTGCTGCATGGTACAGCCAAACAAGAAAAATTTACCAGTACAAGCAAAGACAAAGCAAAAACACAGCAAAATCATAAACTTTGAAAATCAGTCTGGTGTCAAATTTGTTAAATGGACTGATAAAAGAACCATTTGTATGTGAACAACTCATAAAATCATACATGTACATTGATCAAAGAAAAACCTGATTTTATCTTTGATGACAACAATGGAAAGAAAGGTCTTGATTTAGCAGACCAGATATTCCTGAAGGAAAATGTTAAATGGGTATAAAAATTATAGCTAATTTGTGGTACAGCAGCAGCAATTGTAAATGCATATTATATATAATACCAGCAATGGAGTACTCATAAGATTTCCATGTTAAAATTCAGAGAATTAATTATTGATAATCTATTAAACCCACAAAGAAATGCCACAGATACAAATTACTTGAAAAAAATTTTGCTTTATAAAAGTTTATTTAAGATTGACAAGAAATATATGCAAGTAATATAGACAGTATTACTGAAAACTATCTGAAAAAATGGATGCTCTGTGACTGCAAAAACCCAAAATATGTTATGACATTTTACGCACTCTGCACAGATCAGCTGCCTTTATGTATAAAATGTTTTAAATAAATTCACAAATATAAATGAATTTCTTTAATGAAATAAATTTGTTGACTATTTTAATAATTTTCTTTGGTATGAATAGTATTAAGATTTATATTTGGGGAATAATTATTCAAATTCAAGTAACTAACTACATTTGGTCCATAAAAGTGATTAGATCCATTTATACCTCCAGTAGTATAAGCCTCTCGATGAGACGGTCATACATGTACCACCAGTGGTGCAAGCCACAGGGAATGTGTTAAAGTTTGTACTGACATATCTTCATTGTTCATTGATTCTTTCTCAACTATGTGTATTTAAATGATGACCCCCTCTATTGTATTCTTTATTTCCGGTACAGTGTTTTTTATTTCTGGTGTTTCCTTTGATTCTTTCCATCTTCCTAGTTATATAGTTCATATGTTCTTGGATGTTAAATTTTTCCTTTAGAACCCTTAGTATATAAATCATAATTGTCTTAAATTTCCTTCTGAAGAATCCAAAATTTGTGCTGTATCTGCGTTTGTTTCTGATGCTGCTTTGTGTGTTCCGATAGTCTATTTTCTTGCATCTTAGCATGCCTTGGGATGTCTTCTTTGAATACTGTATTGAGTGTGGTTTCTTAGATAATAGGAACTGAGGTAAATAGGCCTTTAGTGTGAGGATTCATTAATTTAGCCAATAGTTGCCCTGTGTTTAATGTTGGCTGCAGTTAGGTTCCAGAGATTTCTGGTTTTTCCAGTGTCCTTGTTTTTGCAACCTCTTTTATTTTTAGTACGAACTTCTCTTTAGTAAGATTCTAGGGCTAGGCTCTATAGCTCTTTTGCTGGAAATTCACTGTTGTTATATTGGAGTCCTATTGATGTGGAAGAGGGAAACACTCTATAATCTCACATATTTCTTCCTTCTTCCTCCTTATGTGACTCAGGAAGGTTAGAGAAGGCTGGTGTCAGAGAAATGTACCTCCCACTGGTGGTAGAAGTTTAAAGAAGTTTTCTTCACTTGGAAAGAAGGCCTTCATTAAATAGAACACCCTGGGTATTTTGCATAATCTTCACTCTTTTCTTCCACCTTCCAGAACCATGAGGGAATATATTTTGGCTTCTTCACCATTACAAGGTTCTCCTGCAGGTAATACCCACAAAAATGTGACCTCATTCCCAAGACTTCAACCCCAAAAGCTTCTCATTCTTTTTTATTTTTTTCTCTTTTTCCTCTTCTTTTTCTTTTCTTTTCTTTTGGTGGAGCTGGGGATTGAACCCAGGGCCTTTGCACTAAACTACATATCTGCCCTTTTAGCTCCCAAATCACTGGGATTACAGGTATTATGCTACCCTGGCTACGTAGGATCTTCTCATTCTTAAACTAATTCACATTTAGCCTCTAGCATTCATCGTAATTACCATCTAAGTGTCCCTACCTGTTTAGGATCTTAGTGCTTCTGTTTTTGGTAAGTAAATTTTAGCTGTGAGTTTCTGAATTCACCGTCAGACTTCAAGGTGGCCATATGCCCTCTGATTTACTTCTCTCATACATTCAAAATATAGTTGATTTTCAGTTTCTTTAGCTTTTATTTATTGTCAGGGTGGGAGTATGACTGCCAAGGTCTTTATATGTGGAAACCATAGCTGGATATTATTGTTTTGTTTTTTTTTTTTTCAACTAATATACACTTTCAAACAGATACACAAAAGAAAAGAGTAGCATAATTATCTTCTAAATTCCAGCAGTCGTCTTACCAGACTGAGGGAAAGGGCGATGCTTCAGCAATGGTTGAAGGGAAATTCAGAAGGACTTTGGGTCCCTGATAACTCTGTGGAATTGCCATAACCCTAGATTGTGGTTTTCTTGAACTTCTCATAAAATGAGAAAAAATTTAAACCTTCGTTTGAGTTGTATTTTTTCAAATAGATGAACTTGATCTTTAATTGATACTATACTCCTTCCTTACCTTATCTCTCTCTTTTGTGCACATACCATGTATCCTGAAGTTTACGAATAAACTCTCTCCTCCTCTCCCTCCTCCTCTTTTCATACTATCCTCTTTTATTTGCCCTGTCAGTTAATCCTATCAATTTCTGTTTTTACCTGACTGATACTAGACAAATATTGGTTGAATGAATGAACAAATCATTTTAATTATAACTCAGTCTATCCATGAAAAGGCTAGAGGCCCATTCACAATGCATTTTCTGTATCTATACCATAGCCCAACATGCATATCCTTACCTTACCTCAAGAACAGAAAATTTTCAAATCAAAGTCAAGGCTTGAATAATTATCAAAATCATTTGTCAAACTAAGTACTTTAGCCAAATATCTAGACCTCAGCGGGAAATATTTCTGCCCAAATTATCCAGATAATTTATTCAGTCTTCCCACTTGGCTTTCTCTGTGGCTTCCTATGGTCTTCATAAGCTCCTACAGCTGTAGATATGCCAGTGTTTGGCTCTGGGGTAGAATACAGGCATTAGGGGAGGTAAACATTGAAAATCTAATGCCAAGGACTGCAGACATTTTCTCTGGGCCATTCCTTGCCTAGGAAGGCAAGGGTAACATGTAAAGTGCAGAGAAAATTGATCTCTATATCACATTTTTCTTCTTAGCACTTTTCATGGTCTGCAATTATATCTTGTTTTTCTTAATGTACTGATTTTTTTCTCTACTCCTTTCAAATGTGAGCTCTAAGAGGGGAAAAAACTCTGTCTTCTTGTTCTCCTAACAGGCAATTTGGCATATAGTGGATGATTAGTAAATAATTCTTGAATGAATGAACACATCAAGAAATAAATAGAGAAACTATTAGGGCCAGCACAACTCTGTCCTGGGGCTTAGTGCTAAGATTATTGCTTAGAATCAGACTACCAGGGTTAGTATACTGGTATTGCCCATTAACAGCTATTGTGACTGACTGAGATTATTTTTTTAGTCACACTGCATCTATCTCCTTAACCTCAGAATGGCAGCAATAATTGTAGTCTCCAATTTACTCAATATACTAATTGTTGTGAGGATGAAGTAAGAAAATTACTGATGCTTCTTATACAGTATTTTAATTATTGTTTATTATTTCTGTTTTTTCCAACTCTATGTTCTTTGCTCATGTAATCTCAAATGCTTCCCTCCATCTCTGATATTCTTTTAAACTAGAAGGGCTCCTCCATTTATGAATAGGTTGGAGTTCTAAAACTTGTATCCATATATTAATTTTCTCATGTCTTCAAAGTGATGAAGCAGGGTCTGACCTTGCAATCTCCAGATGCATCTTCCCAAAATATGAGTCTGAATTATCTCTCTGCATGTTTAAAAGTAGCTGAAATGGAAAGGAGATCAAGATATTAAGGAGGGGGATGAAGGGGAAGGAAAAGGATTAAGGAGGAATTTAGATATATTATGTACATGTTCCAACTCCACACAAAGAACGAAATAAACGTTATGTACTGCAAACTGTACTAATAAATTAAAAATAAAAATAGTAGACATTAGTTTTCTTCCCTGCTGATGTAAGGTACATACTCTTTTTCCAAAATAGAAGGGTCTCATGTATATTGAGAACCTGCAAAGTCACTCTGCTCCAACTTGATGCCTTTTGTAAGTGGTAAGGGCAAGTCTTTAGCAACAGTGATATGTGCACTTGCTATATCGTTCCTACTTCTTGACACCCTGAGATATCAAAAAGGCCTGGAGATTTGACTACTTCTGACTTTCAGCAAGGTTCATCAAGAGTTACTTCTCTTTGCTTTGACTTTAAATTACAGAACACAGTTCTAGCTTTCTTCTGAATAGATATTGATAATAATTCTATAAACTCAAACTCCATTTTGCCCACATTTTCTCTGGTCTCCTCATTCAATTTCTCATATGTACAGGTGGAACTGGACACTGGAGTTGTAGCAGAGGACACTAAGCATAAGGATTCTCACTTCTTGGAGCTTACTATCTTGTAGCAGGAGACAAATTATTTTTTAAAAAGTAGGTATTGTTAAACAGTGGTATATTTTAAAATGACAAGCAAAGAAAATGAAAGAAATGCAGGGTGCTGGAGAGTGGGGACCGCTGGGGATTAGTGGATAGGAAGAGCAGGGAAGGTTCCATTTGCAGAGGGTGACCAGAGAAGACCTTAGTGTTGAGACACCATTTGAGCTAAGAACTGAAGAAGATAAAGGAGGGAACTCTATTGCTGTCTAGGGGAAAATTGACCCAGACATAGAGAATAGGATCCAGTGTAAATCCCCTTTACTTGTTGCAGAAATGATAAGCTTGTGTGTCTGGAGTTGAATAAACAAGGAGAGAGACAGGTAAGAGATGAGATTGAGAGTGTGGGTTTGAGGCAAGGACAGATTATAATGAATGAACCCTTCTTTGATTTCAAAAATATTTCAAATATATACATACATAGCATGACTGTTAATTCTGATATGTCAACTTCTTCACTAAAAAAGTTTCTTCATTAAACTAAGAAACATCTAGCAGATTAGTTGAGCGTGGTCCTAGGTGTGTCTGAGTGGGTCTGAGTGAGTCATATATAATAACTAAGCATGACTTTAGTTATTATATATGGTTCCTTGCCTGTTCCTCACTGGCACTGTTCCCCTGCTGTGCTCTGAGTGTCAGATATTGTGTACAATAACAGGATAGCTGACTAATAAAGTAAGTTCTCAGCACATTCAGTAGTTTTGGGGGGGCTGATGGGGATCAAACTTGGAGCCTCGCACTTACTAGGCAAACACTCTACCACTGAGCTAAATCCCCAACCCTGGCTTTGATTATTTTTACCTTTGCCATCATTGTTATTAAAAGCTTCTAAACACTTCATCCTTTAAAATTTATTTTATCTTCGAGATGAACCATTTCAAACAAATAGAACAATATGAGAAATTGATAATTGACACTAATATTGCATGTATATAGAATACAAATTAAAATATTTAGAATTGGAAGAGAGATGTAAAAGAATAATTATACATACAACTCAAAGTTTCCCCCACTTTGATCTTCCTCCTATCTCAAACTCCCCTCCAGAAATTTTGTTGTCCTGTTACAAGCACTTTCAAAACTATGCGATGATTGGACATGACAAAAATAGTAAATATTCATAAAAAAATGTGAAAGTTAAACAAACAGTGTGTTAGTGTTCTGTCACTGTAAAAATTACCTCAGATAATTAAGTTATGAGGAAAAAAAGGTTTATTCTGGCTTGTGATTTCAGAGGTTCCAGTCCTTGATTACTTGGTCCTGTTGCTTCTGGGACTCTGGAGAGGTAATATGTCATGGTAGGAGCATGTGGTAGAGTAAAGCAGCTCATCTTGTGGCCCACAAGCAAAAGAGAAAAATGAATGAAGTGGTGTCCTAAGGTCTCCTTCCAAGGCACACCCGCAATGACCCAAAAACCTCCCACTAAGCCCCGCCTCCTGCAGATTCCATGGGCTGGGGACCAAGCCTTTAACACAAGGGTCTTTGGAGGACATTCCAGATCCAAACTGCTGCACACATGAGAAATGTTTTTTGATGAAAGAATACGGTGGTGACCAAAGTTATCATGGCTGCTGCTACCAGCAGAAAGCCTGTTGCACATTTTTTGAAACTGAACTTCAGGGTTCAATGAGTTGAACATTCACAAGTAAAAGTGTTTCTGGAGTGTTTTCTCACATGTAGTCATCTAGTCTGACATCTTCATTTTATAGCTAAGAAATCTGAGGTACATGGAGGACCTCACAGGTAGCTAGGGCCTAAGAGTAGAATTCCTACATTGGCCCTTGATTACTTACCTTTGACGAAGGGCTAGGGAAAATGGAAGCTCTAAGTAATCAAGACTTTGCAACGGTTTTTAAAAAGGGAAAGGAAGGTCGTTAAAGGTGCCATAAATATCACACAGAAATATTATGGAGGATAATGGCCAGAAGAGGAAGCCAAAATTCACATTAATGTTCTCTAATATAGCTCTTGAGTGGATTAGAAGTGGTTCCAATTTGGGAAACCAAATAAGTCATCTGCTACATTTTTCAGACTCTGTCACCAACTGGCTTTGAGGGTTTGGACCAGTCACTTACTTCTCTTGTTAATATATTTTCTTTTCTGTAAATTTAGAGAGTTAGAGTAATCAGAGATGATGATGCTTGGCACATAGACATGAACCTCCAGGTTTTGTTTTTGCTTTTGTTTTGAAACAGGGTCTAGCTATGCAGTTCAGGCTGGCCTTGAACTCACTATGTAGCCCAGGCTGGCATCAAACCTACAGTGATCCTCCTGCCTCAGTCTCCTGAGTTTTGGTGTTACAGGTGTGCACCATCATGTCTGGCTGGACCTCCAGTTCTGTGTTAGAAATTTATACAACATACCTAATGTCTTAGTATATTTTGTGTTATTCTAAAATATCTGAAGTTGGGTACTTTATAAAAAAAGAAGATTTATTTCACTTCCATAACTATGGAGGTCCGACGGCATGGCATAGCTGGAAGGCTCTGACACATAGTGAGTGGTATCACAAGGCAGGAGCATAAGTCAAAGTGGTGAGTAGCATATCTGGGAGCATTCAGAGGCGGTAAAAGATTCCCTGTTAACTGCCCATTCTCACGGGAACTGTTCCACTCTATGAGACCCTTTCTACTCCCTTCCAAGAGTGGAGCTCTCCTTATCTAACCACCTTCCACTAGGTCCCACCTCTTCAAACTTCCATCTCCTCAACACTGCCATCCTGCAGACCCAGCTCTCAGCACACAAACTTTTGGGAGACACACTTAAACACCATCCAAACCATCACACCTACTTTTCAGAATTTTCTCAATTCAGTTTTAGAGCAAAAATAGGTTAGTACATTGGATTAAATTTATTTGGTGTGGGGCTGGAGATTTAGCTCAGTGATTAGAGTGCTTGCCTTGCAAGCACAAGGGCCTGAGTTCGATCCCCGGCACCACAAAAAAAAAAAAAATTTATTTGGTGTGTCTAGACTTAATGATCTCTTAAATTATTTAACTTCAGCATTTCATAACTAGGTGACAAAGTATGCAGTTTCAAGGGACTTTCCATATTCTTCCCTTCTCCTTCAAGGGTGTCTTGATATCCTACCAGAATCCTTCCATTTATTCTGAAAGTACGGAGTTCAGATGCAGAGCACATAGATTCTCTCTGGCTTGACTTTGAGCTGACTGAGTTTAGTATACCCAAATAGTCCCTAAGTGAAAGGCAACAACCCAACAACGTGTTTACCTCTCCAAGTCATTATGCGATGGGACCAAAAAGAAGATGATGCACCTAGTTTTATGGGTTTTGGAAGAGATGAGGCCTGGCTGAGAGTATCAGAGATTTAATACAATACAGCCCTGGATTAGCCACTAAGCTACTCACATGTTAATGTACCTGTCTGGCTAGAGACACGGACCCAGAACTCTCCCACAAAAGAAAAGCAAGCAGAAATTTCTCAGAATACAATTGTTTTTGCTGGGAGATGTTCTTTTTAAAATTATTTACATATACTTATTGTACACATGAATGAATTCCACTGTAGCATTTCCATACATGCATGTGTTGAGCTTTGATTATATCTCCCTCCATTCCAGGAGGAGTTCTTAATAGCAGAAAATATTCTGCTAAAGCCAGAGCAGGGAAATTCAAATCCGTTTCTTATTCATGTTCATCTGGTAATTACCATGGCAAATGGAAAGACTTTACCCAAAATTAAGTGCCTAATGTTATTCTTTGAAACATAATTAGCATATTATGAGTGTTATTTAAGTGGTCACTTTTATATTTCTATGTTTCTGCAAAGAGCTCCAGACTCTTTGTTCTATGATTAGCTGTGTGATTGTGGTACCCGGTTAAACTAATACCACTCTAATAAATCATAACTCCCAGGATCTCCTATTTTATGTATCTCCTCAACTTACACTAAATATTACTTTGGCCAATGGGACACTGGCACATGTGACTCAAGCAGAGATCTGATGAGTGCTGGTGCTCTTGGAGTAATGTTGCCTTTACCAGTGATGGAGCATAGCTTAGCTTGCTTCCTCGAGATCAAAAGACCATAAAGGGAGAGAGACCAGCTGAGCCCAGCTCCCAACCCATCCTTTAGTGGCATTCATCAGTGCGAAGGAACCATTCCAACTGTCCATCCTCCAAGAGAATTAGCAGAAAACAAAACACACACACACACACACACACACACACACACACACACACACCCCACAACCCACAGAACTGTTAGAAGTAAAACATTGCTTTAAACCACTAGGATTTGAAATTGTCGACTATGTATATATAGACAACTGGTATCACGACCTTGGGCTAGTTCTATTAGTCTTAGAAACCTGAGCTTTTTCTTCTATGAAATACAAATAACGATGTCATGCTATAGGGATATTTTAAGGACTGCATGTAATGATGAATTTGATTATCCCTGCATTGTCCATAGTAGCTGCCGGGCTTTTAAAAATGCAATTTTGGGCTATTACTTTTCCTGTGTCTTTATTTTCAGGAGAAAAGGGGATAAGTATTTTTTTTTTCTGTCCTGAATTTAACTGCAAATTTTCTGTGAGAACAACTTCACAGGTCCATCAAGAATAACTAACAAACATGAGAAAAGTTTTTCTTCTCATAGTATACTTTTGGAAGTTGTTTCATCTAAAGAAAATATTGCTTGTTAGAACAATCACTTTTGCCTCACTAATGTTGATTTGTTTTTAAACAATTCAGTGGACTGTGCATTTTCACTAGCCTGTAACAACTGGAAAAGAGTCTATGATAGTACTAGTTTAAAAAGATACATAAACTCAGAACATAATCAAGAAAACTAGTTTATTCATTTCTGAGGCAAAAACATCACCCATCATATAACTTGATGCTGACTCAAAGTAGAATATAGCACAGAGTGTTTGCTGCAAGAGTATATATTTGTAGAAAATGAAGTCTAATGGTGTAATTACGGAGAAAATCACAGCCCTGTTTACCAGGCATTCTAAACAAAATTTTTCTAAAGATGTGCAATGGTAGATCAGTATATTTGAAAAGATGATGTGTTTTGAAGTAGCTGCAGGATCCAGAGTGGTTCAGTCCATTGAAAATAGATTTACTGCAGTGAAGAACATTATGCCCAATGGACATTCAAGCTAAAATAAACAAAACAGAAAGAATGTATGATGATGAAATTACTTTAGCCCGCTTCAGTATATTATATAATGGAACTTTCAGGCTGTTATCAACTGAGAGGACAAAAGCTGGAAAATAGATGCAGCATTACTAGAGAAATTATCAGTATAGTATAAAGATCCAAAACAATCCAAAAGCTAGTTTGCATCAGATTTCAACAGAGGCAAGTAATGATTTAAACTATTTTTTTGTGTGTGTGGGGGAGGGTTGCCACTGGGGATTGCACTTGGGGTCCTGCCCTTGCTAGGCAAGCACCCTACCACTGAGCTAACTCTGCAACCCTTGAACTATTTTTTTAAATTTGAGATTCTTTTGGATTATTAAGAAAAAAATTTACAACTTTATTTTCCAACAGTAAATACTGATGATACTTGGTTTATGCATTATACAGTAAAATTCAATAGGAACATGACAGGCTGGCAAGGATACAGATATGTCTTGGTATATAAAACCTTTTTTCTAGATACCATTATGTGACCTTGAATAAATCACCTCTTTGGATCTTGACCTCTACATTTTTAAAATAAAGGTACCAGATGTTATCTGTAAGATATTTTAAAGCTCTTAAAATGCGTGGTTTTCCTTAATCTTATTATTTAAATTATGCAAATATGGTATAATAAATATAGTCCTCAAAGAAATCAAGGTCCTAATGATGGGAACCTGTAACGTTAATTCATGTGGCTTTGCAGATGTGACTGGATTAAGGATCTTGAGAAGGAATGACTATCCTGAACTATCTGGGAGGCTTTAAATGTAATCAGGAGCATCCTTATGAGGGAGAGTCAGAGGGAGGTTTGATTACAAAAGAAGAAGGAAATGTGCATCAGAAGGAAGAGGGTAAAGTGATGGCAAAGAAAGGGCTGTGAGCTGAAGAAGGGCAGCAGCCTTCAGAAGCTGGTAAGGCAAGAGAATGAGTTCTTCCCTAGAACCTCCAGAAGGAATCAGTCCTGTTAGTCCCTTAGTTTTAACTTAGTGAAGCTAATTGCAGACATTTGGCCCCCAGAATGATAAAACCATAAAATATTTGTTATTTTTAACCCTCCAAATTCACAATAAGTTGTTAAAGCAATCACAGTGAGACCAGAAAATAAAGGGACAAAGTGGAAGGATCTGAGTAAACTAAGTGAGTGAAATAAAGAAACTGATTAAACTGAAGGCCAGGACCTGGATGAGCTTGGAATGCAAAGAACAAAGAAATAATAAAATCTGTGGACAACAAGAAGCCTAGCAAGTAGCTGCATACCTGCATTTTCCCATGTCTTCTTCCCCTTTCTCTGACAAAAATCTGTACATAAATTTCTAGATTCAGGTGCATCCTTGGCATCTATCTTGCCCCCTTGCCCAGTGAGGGCTTTTCTTTGTTCTTTGTAATATGCCACACCCAGTACTGTTCTCACTGCTTCTGTTCTGTCCGCCTCATTCTTCTATTGCCCTAGGACAAGAGGCTAAAAACTGGTTACAACAGGAAACTAATACAACAATCAAACACTACAGGATCATCTTATAGACTTAGTTACTTAAATCATGGAATAATAAGTGCTGATTCAGTCATTAAAGCGCTTTTTTGGGACTGACTCTGGGATGTGTATGAGACCTGGTGCTAAGGCAGACATTGGCCTTGGATAACAGAAAACACAACCACACAGGTTGAAACATTAAAGAGGATTTATTAGCTTATGTAACTGAAAAAGGCCCAATCAAGTGGAAGTCAGGAATTGTTCACCAGAGTTACGGATGTATTTCTCTACAGTCTGCTCAATTCTGCCCTTATCCACATGTACCTTCCTACTACCTGAGGGTAGCGAGATGACTGGACAAGGACACCCATGGATACATGAGGTCCTATCTTCTGGGGACTTTTCCCAAGAGTAAGAAAATATCTTTCCCAGACAACATCCTTCTCTTCTTGTTTCACTAGCCCAAGACAGGTTATGTGACACCTTGAACTGATCCCTATAACCAAGGATTACCATATTCTAGTCATTTGGGGCCTATATTACTAAGATAATTCAGGTGGGGAAGAATCTGATCACTTTAGATCTTCTACACCACTCATAGAATTGGATTTGGGGTCAGCTTCCCCTAAAGCTATGTGTAGGAGGGATGTATATCTGAAATAAAATCATAGTGTTCTTCAAAATAGGGAAATGAATTAAAAGATGGTATCTAGAACTTTACACTACAATAGTCTTCACACATACCATGAATGGGTGAGATGGGAGAATTCCTAAGGTAGATTAGGGTGTATGAATGTGGATTAAGGGTATGATACTGGGATTAAGGGAGTACATAATGCAAGGGAGAGAACCCAGACACCTATTAAATCAGAGCCCTTGAAAGAACAAATATACAAAAGTAACAACCTAATAAACACATGAAACTATAAAAGATCATAACATAACCCCACATTGCTAAATAAATAAAAGAACATACAAAAAGTTAAATCTATAAGATGTCCAGTGGGAACACAGATTAAATATGCCAATAAGACATTGCATATGTGATTCATAATAGCTTCTTTGCCAGAGAGTCTGAGTGCTCACAGCCCAGTAACTCCTCTGATCCCTCTACTACAACTGAAGCTAACTCAGATTCAGGACTTCTTTTTGCCAGGTTGCAGGCATTCTTGCAGAATCTGATGCAGTCCAAGTTCTTGGGTTGGAAATTCTTGCTGTTCCTCTTGCAGAGTGTGAAGGTGGATCTAGCAGACAGATTCATTGGTAGGAAACTGTCCACTGAGTCAGGATTATTCCTGTGCAATCAAATCAACTATACCAGTAACAGGCTAATCCTTTACAGTGGTGTCTATCAGGGCTGGTTGAGAAGGGAATGATACTTCTATGTGATACTCCTTGCAGTTACACTTCCTCTCTTTGTCTATTCTCTATATGCGCTATGACAGTTTATTATTTGTGGTTCTGCAATGAGGTAGGTAAGGTGGGGCAGGAAAAATGAGAGGTGGTTGGAGGAGGCATATTGAGGCTTCCCACGGGAGTTCTGTCAAAAATCTATGGTTTCCCATTAATTTCATTTAACAGAGTTTGACACTTCAAAATGTTTTATCCCTTTTTATACATGGGTGACTGAAAATGTCTTAGCTTCAGAGTTTTATATTTTTCTAGCATCATATAAGCATTTCTTTATCCCATTAAAAGTTCCTTAATATTAAGTTACTCTAATTTTGTCATATTGAGGAAGCACAGGATGTATAAACAGAATGATCTAGATTACTGTGATTATTCTAAAGCTAATCTATTCTGAAGCTAATCTAGTATAGATTATTCCATTTAGGGGTCTTATGTTTTCTTAATCTCCACTGTTCCACTTTAGGCATTTTAATTTTTTTCAGTCTTGTTGTAAGTAAGCCTGCCATGAATTGTATTGGAAATAAATCTTTACCTATGTTGCTAATTTTTTTGCTTTTATAATATACATCTAGAAAGGCTCAAACTCTGGATCAAAGGACATGAGGACTTTAAGGTTGACCAAATTATATTAATTTGTAATCCTATCAATATGAGAATGCTTAGTTTTTATAAAATTGTCTAGATCTGAAGAAATAGCCTCTCTAAAGAAATGCCCAAGTAGAATATAGTGGCGTGTACCAGAGTTTTAAAATTTGAGAACAGAGTTCTAGAAAAAGCATTCTTAAGAAACAAATTATTAGTAACTAGCTTGGCAAAGTTAACAGCAGATGTCCACCTTTCTATTTTTATTACACAAATGAAGAGGCAATCATTTTCTCTTGTCTGTCTATCAGCTCTGTATCAGAAAATACTAGTTGATTTCACATCCAGAAGTTAATTTTCACAAGGTGGATTTTTCAAACACTATCTTATTACCATCTAGCTCTTCTTGCTAAGTCAGGACCAAGTTAAATTCATGAGCAGAATTAGGCAGATAAAGCCAAAGGCAGTAAGTGATGGAACTCATAATTCATAAAGCAGACATTATTCTGATTGGTGGTATCCATAAATTATTCTATCTTCAGTGTCTTTTAGTAATGGGCTTATTTCAAATGAAGAAGGAGAGTTCCTTAAGGCCATAGAAATGCTTAATAAACTTGGGAAGATGTCTGATGATTGCTAAATGGAAACCAGCAAAATGATTCAACCTCAATTTTGCAACACAGGGGGAGATGGAGATGATTACCAGGGAGAAAAGAAGGGGAAAAACCAGCCTTGAGTGACAGTGGTACCTGGGAAAGCTGACCAGCTTTTAAATTAAGAAACAAGGGAGATGCTCACATGTATCAGGACTCTTTAAGGATGATCCTGGGAGGACTGGACTGAAGAGGGGCATAGGAGCAAAGGAAGAGATTTAAAATCTGTTGTTTCCGCTGATTTGCAATTCTGTCAGCTCTTCCACTGAAAAGACAAAATAATTCACAAATTAAAAGCTAATTAATGCAAGATAAGACATGTAATGTTCTTTGTTTTCGTTTTTGTGTTTTTTTTACCCAAAGTGGAAACTTACAATTTTAGGCCACATGGAATATAACCATCAGCTAACAGAGTCCAGATAGAACTTATTTCTGCTACAATCACCACTGTGAGTACGGTGTTAGCTGAATTAGCCTTTTGGCCTCTGTGTCTACAGCAAAATGTATTTGACTCAAGGTTAACACCAAATATTCCAGAATTTCATGACTTCATAGGAGTTTCACATGCTGATGCCATCTATATGCAGGGAAAATGACTTTCTTACCCAAGGTTGGACTACTCATGTAGTTACCTTTTTGATGAGTTCTTGTGCTGTAGACACTTCCTAAAAGATTGTAATCTTTTTTTTTTTTTTAAAGGCCAAGGGAATGTTAAGTGACAGTAGTGAGCATTTTGCTCCCCAACCCAATTCCCTCTACTTGGGCCACTGGGCCCATCCTCTGACTACTCTGAGTCTTCTCTGCTAAGGACTTTCAATTGTCCATCTTCTCCAGAATTGCCTTTTGCTGCAGGGAAATTCCTGCTCCAGGAGAGGAGACCCATCACCTACCTGGATCTGCCCATAGACCGTGGCCGACTGATTAAAAAGAGTACAAAAGGCTTGCCACTTTGCCACACAACAGAGCACATTTTTGGTGAAGCAGTGTCCATCTCTTCTCATTTTTGTAACCCTTTTGAAACCTAATACATTTTTTAACATTTATGTCCTAAGTATTACAATGAAGTGACCATTGATACTACAGAAATATGTGAAGAATCAAATTAAAAGACAAAACTTCATTAATAACGGACGGAAATATGTTCTGGTTCAACTTTGGGTTAGTGGGTTAATTATATATCCCAAAGTCAAAATACCTTTATCTGCTTCAACTCCAAAATTTTGAAACATTTTCATATTCTTTCAAAACTACTACTATTTCTACACTACAGTCCTCTAATTCTGTATTCACTAATTTTCAAACATCTAATAGACAAGTTTACTGGTTTTTGCTATTGTTGATGAGAAAAAAAGAAAGCAATTAGAGCTAGTTTAAGCAACAAAGGAAAAATTTTAAAAGGATATGTGGGTGCCTTATAGCATTCCAGGGAGCGTTGGATGATAGGTTACCAGAAATAATGAAAACTAAAATATATTTGACAGCTTCTGGAGCAGATCGTTATAGTCCTTCTCTTTAGACAGTCACCGCAATATGACTTAGTGACCTTTAGCTTCCAGTTCTTTTGTCTCTTGGTTTAAAATCCCAAGCACATAGGATTAAATATATAGCCGATACCTGTCAACCCCGAAATAATCATTTCTGGCCAGAAGACCTGCATGACTGTTGGGGACCCATCCCAGAAAAGAGGGAAATTTTATGAGCAGACAGCTTTTCTATTGTTGTACGTTCAGGAAAATATAACAAGCTGAACATTTACATGATACTGATATTACAAGAGCACCAGATATGTTCAAAGTCTAGAAGAAGACCTAAAATGCACGCTATTCTTAGTCCTTCTTGTGTTGCTAATACAAAAATATCTGAGGTAGGGGAATTTATTTTAAAAAGGCTTATTTGGGTCGTAATTGAAGGTCCAGGAGCATGGTGGTAGCATCTGCTGGGTCTGTTGAGGGCCTCTGGCTGTGTCATCACATGGCAGATGGCATCATCGTGAGAGTACAGATAAGAAGGAAAGCTCACACGCCAAGGCAGGAAGCAAAACAAGTGCAGGGAACATGCTCTCTCTTTCTATAACAATCAGTTCGTTTTTTGTTTTTGTTTTTGTTTTGCCTTACTTCTAAGATGAATGGGTAACTCCTTAGAGCTAGTTTTGAATAAAGCCTTTTTCCTGTTCACAAAAATGGCCTCCCATGGTTTTTTGGAAGTGGCAAACAAAAGGACCTGAATGTATGTACCAAAGTGGCTGGTACCAGGATGGCTGATGCAAGAGCAGAGATGGATTTAGTAGATAATGGAGAGGCAGAAGCTTTCTGAGCAAAAGGATGACTGTGATCAAAATTGTGCTTTCAGAAGATAATCTGCTTATATGCACATTCCTCAAAAACTCCTGTTAAGTGGAATATATTCACTATTTCCTGTGCTTTCTGGTGGTTTGATAATGTGGAAGCAGCCAACATAAAGTAACTCACCATCTTTAGGAGCCTACATGCAGAAAGATGTTGCATAAGAGGCTTCTCAGGTTGTGCATGTACCTGCAGAGAGACTAATTAAGGGCAATTATCCCAAAAATCTTGACTGGGAAGCTCACAATAGCCTTGACGAATTATAACTGTCAAGGACATGTATGTGGTTTTTCATTCTTGAATTTGGTTTGATTTGATATTGTTTGCTTAAGTCATGTAGATAACTTTTCCCCACACCCCCAACTTTCCTGGTCTCTGCAGTTATAACTGTCATTTGTCAAAGTTCTTAGGGAGGAGGAAAAATCTTCCCTTCCTGGACATGTTAGAAGTTCCTTCTCCCCAAGAAAGACCCGTTTCTCTCTTCTCTCCCCTTTACCCTCTTCCCTAATCCCTCTGCTCTTTCTCTCCTAACCCGCAACCCTTTCCTTGCCCTAGAGCTCTGTTTAGATGGACATTCAGCTCCTTCTTTTCTTTCAGCTCCTTTGAGAAAGTTTTGGAATTATTTTCCTTGGGAGGAGGCAAAAAACTATCAGAAACCAACTGACTCACAGCCAGGAAAGTTACCTTGATAACTTGAATATTGCCTTTTTAAAGATGATACTCATTAGGGATTTAGATGCTTGGGATTATTCCTTGATATGTTTCTAGGTTTGCTTTCAGGGAAAAAACAAAGAGGTGCTAGGACACCTCTTGAGACCACAGGGCTGTTTCTCACAGTCACCTTCCTGCTACGTGCTTCACAGTGTTCCTGCCAAGATCTGGCTCTATGACCCACAGCTTCATGTCTGCTGATAATCTGGATTCGCTTTTCATTTTGGCCACCTCGAGAAATACTTTCTTTTGATTTCTTCCTTGGCTATATAACCAGTCATTATTTTGTTTTGCTATATTCAAGATTTCTAAGTGTTTGGAAGGTCTATCTCTTATAGGAGCTTTTTAGATTTCAGATTCAATTTCTTTAATGGATAAAGGACTATTCAAATTTTTTTGGTTTTGCTATTCAGATTTTTTAGTCCATTTTTCTAAATTTTATCTTTCAAGAATTTTTCCATTTCACTCAAGTTGTTGAATTTATTGGTATTATAGTTATTCAAAACTTGTCGTTACTATCTTTTAATAGCTACAAGATTTTTAGTGATAGCC
The DNA here is from genome assembly GCA_004026905.1 of Hystrix cristata. Lineage (NCBI taxonomy): Eukaryota > Metazoa > Chordata > Mammalia > Rodentia > Hystricidae > Hystrix > Hystrix cristata. Next base: position 2,933 of record PVJO010005822.1, on the reverse strand, counting down.
TCTTTTTCACTTCTGGTATTGGGAATTCATGTTTTTCTTTTTCTTAACTATTATTACTAGAAGTTCTCAAATTTTTAAGTAATTTTAAGAATGGAAGTTTGACTTTGTTAATTGCCTCTACTGTATACCCATTTTCAATTTTATCAATTACGCTCCTTATCTTATTCCTTCCATTTATTTTGCTTTTGTTTTACTTTTTCTAGTTCCTTATGGTAGAAATCACATAGTTGATTACAAGCCTTCCTTGTCCTCTAGTTTAGACATTTAAAACTATAAATATCCCTCAAAGTATTGTGCAATACTGTACATACCATGACATTTCATTACTCAGTTTAATATATTTTCTAATGTTCTTGTTTCCTCTTTGTGTTACTTAGATATATGTAATTCAATGGCTAGACATCTGAGAATTTTCTTGATAACTCATTGTGTTACTGTGGGGATTTGGTCAGGTTGGAATCTGAGCTCATGGTGTCGTAGTATTTGAGGTGACTCAACTTCCTGTAATAAGGATGAAAAAGCCCATAAAAATGGAAAAATGAATTTATTTATAATTTAACCAAATTGGGAAGGCAACTAATTTGTCCCCCTTCAAATGCACAGAGGCACTGAAAATTATTGAATGGTTAAAACAAAAGCCAGGAAATATCCAGTGTCTGTCCACAGGACCGGAAGAGTCGAAGCCTTGCCAAGCCCGGGAGGGCGGCGGGGTGAGGGTGTGCAATTTATTGTCTCTGCACAAGGAACCTTGAATGAACAGTTCATCAGTAAAAAAATTCTAGTTTTTAAAAATCCATTCCGGCCTCTCGGTTATAATTGCTACTGGTTTCTAATTAATTCAGTTGTGAGCAAAGGATATACAATAGTTTCTAAATTTCTAATATTTCACAATTTATGAAGGCTTGTTTTATTATCTGGCACATGGTCTTGTTACAGTAAGTGTTCCATATGCACGTAAAAACATCATTTTATACATGTATGTGATTATTTTCTTAGGGTAAATTTCTAGTATTGGAATTTGCAGATGTATGGGGTAATTTAAGCATTTTACTCCTTCTTGACAAATAGTTCTCTAGAAAGATATCACCTAGTCCTGTCCAAAAAGTACAGGCATTCACACTTATCGATAATGAATGTATTAATTTAAAAAGTTGCCATTTGGAAGGATTTGTAATATCTCTAACTGATAAATTTGCATTTTTATTACTAATGAGTTTGAATATTTTTTAGGTGTCTTATCCCTCAATATTTTTCTTTTGTAAAGTTTATTTTTGGTTACTTTTATATTTAGGCATTTCTACTTTGTTAGTTTATATTTCTCTGTATTAACATTGTTTAAACATTTATCATATACAGTGCAGATATTTCTTTTTAAATTTTTTTCTGACAGTTTTTGGAGCATAGAAAAATTTTTGCTTTAAGTGATCCAATCTCTTCTTCCTGTTGTGAATTTCATTTTAATAGTTTTATGCTTGGAAAATCTATTCATGTCTCAAACCTAGATTTGATTTATGAGTATTTTTTCAACCTGATACATAGAGACAGCATTTTCTTTTGTGTTTTTTAATACATTTTTATTAAAATTTATCCAAAATTACACAAACTTACAGGCCATTACACAAGCTTATAGACATACATCGTGCCTTTTGCTTATAACAATGAGCAATGTAAACAACCACACAGATGCAGCATTAAGTCGCAACTACATAAAGTTACTGTAGTACCTAGTGTACATGTTAGTGTTTTAAATTTGGGTTTTTAGGTTCTTGTTTTTAGGATGTCTTTATTCCTCTGGATTCCTATTTATCTCCCCCTTTGCCCTCTTCTTGTTCCCTTGGACCCTTTGCCTATTGACTTAGATCTGGCACTTTGCCATTTTGTATCCATTGTTTACCACTTTCTTTTGTTTCTATTTTGCCTCACTCAAGTGAGGGATACCATACAGTATTCAAGCTTGCAAGTCTGGTTTCACTCAACATTATATTATCCAGGTCCATCTGTTTTCCCATAAATGACCCTAATTTTTCCTTCTTTATAGCTGAATAGTATTCCATTATATATAGATATAAAGGTCTAATTTTGGAAAAAAATTTAACTCATTTCACCACTGTTGGATAATATTTCTTTTCTCCATTGACTTCTGATGCTGCTTTCATAATTTACTAAATCTGATATATTATAAATTTTTTCCTGAGCTTTTTAATTTTCTTCCATTGATTTTTGTCAGTACATTTTTGTGCCTTTACAATGTTTTTTAATTGTTATAAATTTTGTTTGAAGTACTTTTTAATATCTGTTGGGGTTTCTTCATTTTTTCCTATCTTCAAAGGAGAATTTGACATTTTTTTTTCTCAGTTTATGTATACTTCATGCATATAGACACACGTATATATCATAGTCTTAACCGATAAGCATTTTATTGAAGAGGTCTATAATTATACCCATGTCTTTTAAAAATAGTAACATTTTAAATTAAAACAAGGCTTTACTTGAGTTTCTATTGAGTTACTATCTTCAGTTGTGTCCTAATGCCCTTTACTCTAGAAACAATAACTTTTATGAGCTAAATATATCCCTGTTTATTACATTTTCAAAATAATTTGGTATACATGCTTACCAATCTATTACCGGACAGTTGGTCTCTGTCTCACCAGATAACCAGACTGTTGCTATCGACAACAAAGACCTGAACCGGACACAGGAGTTCCCTTGAAAGGAGAGTGCGCTCCAAAGAGTGGGAACTGGTCCAAGAGAAAACTCAAGAGCAGGCTTACTCAGGGTAGCCACCTCTGCTTTGGGTTTGAGGTTTTTACTGGGGCCTTTTCCAGGTCTTGGGGTCTGAGGTGGCACCTAATGGGATTTTCTCCAATTAAATGTGAGTCTCTACCCTCGTGTTGGGAAGGAAAGTTTCTGAACTTACATGGGCCAAGTTG
>PVJO010005821.1:0-94717 GCA_004026905.1 Hystrix cristata | reverse complement strand
ACATCGGCTCGCCCATCTCCACTGACTCACTTGGTGGGAACGCCAGCTTACCTGCCAAAGTGTGGGCTGACCCATGTAACCCCCAACCAGAGCATACGAGGGAGCCCAGCCATGCTCAGAAGCAGTTATTAAGGCCTGGCCCACATTCCCCTCCAGCAAGCCTGCGGTAATAGGAGGGGGGCCTGTTTTCCTTTGCTCTGATCTTGTTTTTCACAGTGATGACATCCACTGAGCCAAGGTTGTATTCTACACAGTGGGATTCAAGGAAGGAGGATGGGTAAAGAGGGGAGGGTAAAGGCACAGCAGAGGCTGGGTGCTCACAGGCTCTAGAATCACTAAGACAGAAATAGTCCCAGCTCTGGTGGGAAGAACCCTAACATGGAATCCAAGGCCCAGCCAAGGAACTCAACCTCAGCGAGCAGGTGGGACCAGGAAGCCTCCGCCAGGGCTGCAGGTGGCTCTTGGAAGTAGCTGACTCTCTCAGTCTTGGGTGGAACTCCATTTATAGGCAGGGAAAATGTCTCCTCCCTCTGCCTTCTGGAAGGAAAGACAGGCCAAGACTCAGGCCGAGGCTGCTGCAAGGACTCTAGGCTTGGCCTCTGGTGTACTGTCCCCTGTCCCAAAGGCCTCCTTCACAGAACGATGTCTGCGTTTTGCTGCCAGCCCCTCTCAGAGAAGGCTGAGTCTTGGAAAAGCCCAGAGGGAGCCTGTGCTGTCCCCCTCAGGCAAGGCGCAGAACAGAGTCTAAGTGGGTGGGAAAGACCCCAAATTTCTGGCTTGGGGGGAGTGTGCATTCACGACTTTGGAAGGAGGAACTCTAAGCCTAAAGATTGAACTCAGATTCCCAATGGCACACTCGTATGTCCAGGGCCAACGGCCTCTTTTCGCGCCCAGGACACGCCTACAGCTATGTCCCAGTGGAGTCACCAGCCAGTGGAACTAATGTCCTCTAATGAGATTCAGGCCAGAGTGGTCAGGCAGGTTTTATTGTCTGTGGCTTGGTAATGAGACTCCTCATAAACTGGGAATGAAATTGGGGTCTGCACAGACCAGAGCTGGTGGGGGGCCCCAGGAGATGGAATTAACTCTGTTTGCCAAATCCTGGCCCTCTGCTTCTCTCAGCTGCTCTGTCCAGTCCTCGAGGCCGGACGGAAAACCTGGTCTCTGCCCTGAGCCAGGCTCACGCCCTGCCCTGTGCCTCAGGCTCCACGCTCACACCTCAGGGCCCTGCCCATGTCTCAGCGCACTTCCCCAGAGGCAGAGGGAGGCTGCAGGGTCTGGCAGGACACCACTCCCTCTGCCCCTTGGCTGCTCTGTCATTAGGCATCCCATGCTCTGTGCTGACCTGGGCTGGGCGATCAGCTCCACCTGGGCTCCTTTCTACCCTCATCCTCAGCTTATCTTTTGCTTCCCCACATTTGGCTCACTGTGCGAGGAGAATGAAAGCTGGTGGTGGATGGTGGAGCGACTGGCCACATCATGGACATATTCTATAGGAGCCGGCTCAACCTCTTCTGTGTGTCCATCCCCGCTCATTTCCTCATCCCGATCTACTGAACTTGCGGTCAGAAGTCCTGGTGCCTAAAGGGGCCACACTGGCATGAGATGGGCAGCGAGTTAACAAACTTAAGCCTCACTTTCCTAATCTGTAAAATGGAAGTAAGAGTGATGCCAACACCATTCGTTGAGGAAACACCATTGATCTGCTAAAACTCCATGCTGTAAAGAGGCGCCATAAACTGTTATCATTACAGTACTGCAGAAGGATTCAAGAGGACAAGAAGAGAAGGATGCACCCATTCCCAGGGGCATTCTCTGCCTATCTAGCTGGTACCAACTCACTTGGCGGGTCCTTTTGCCCACCCTCCCCTCAAATGTACAAGTTTGATGGGAAGCTGGGGCTGAGGCCCAGGCCTCCCTGCTGGCACCAGGCTGCTGCCACAGCAAGCGCTCCAGATGGGCCGTGGCGCCCCAGCTGGGACCCAGCCAGGGAGTGAGGCGGGTGCTGGGCGAGCCCTGGGCGACATGCTGCGAACAAAGGCCACACAGCACCCGCTGCCTGTGTCATACTCGACCACCACAGGGCTGGGCTGGCCGGTACCTGCAGCCAGCAGGCCACCTGAGTCCTCCCAGTCGTAGGCCCTGCTGCTCCCCGGTCGCTGAGCCTGGGTCATTATTTGCAAGATGGGGCAGGGATTTACTTCTTGAGTAGTGCTAGTTGGAGACAAGGGAAGTGGGGCTAGCAGTGAGTGGGCATCTGAGTGGCTTTTCCTCAAGGGACCATAACAGTGGTGCTGCCCAATGAGCAGACTCAGAGAGGGGAGGGACGTAGGGAAGGCATAGGGATGGGAGCAGTTACCCCTCTTCACTGTGTGTTTATCAAATGTGCCTGGCAATGTGCTAAGCACTTTTCATTCATTACCCTCAATCTCATCTTTACAAGACTCCTTGGAAATCTGTATTATCTGAAACTCATCTTACAGATGAAAAAACTGAGACCCATCAAGTGCTCTCACCAAGGTAACTCAGCTAGCCGTCAGTAGAGCTGGGATTCCAACCCAGTTCAGCTGGCCCCACTTTGCAGTCTCACCATGCTGGGCCATCAAGGCAGAATCACCACCAGGGTGCAAAGAGAGGACCAAGCTATCTGCTGCCATGCCCTCCCTGTGGAGCTGTGCTTTTCACAGCTCCATGAATCCCAAGAATATATACCTACGGCCTTCTCCAGTCTCTGCCCAGAATAAAGCTGGGATTATCCATTGCCTCGAATTGCCTACAATCTGCTGCCAGAAAGTCCTTGTGTCCTTCTTGAGTCCTTCCTTTACACTGAGTTCATCTCTCCTTGTGGAATGGGTCAAGGTTCTGACAGTATGTCTGATGTCTTTTCTCACATCTCTTCCCTGTCTCCACTTCCCAGGTCCAATCAACACAAGAGAATCCTGAGCTGCAAGGGTTAACTGGACCAAGGGGGTGTTATCTCCAGCTCAGGGCACTCCCTCTGCAAGGTGATCCCTGCTCAGATCTTAAGTTACCGCCTACCCCAGCCAGCACATCTGCTGCCTGCTCTGCAGCCCTGGTCTCCATGGAATAGGGTGGCATCATGGGGGACATTTCCCAGCTGGCCTTGGGCAAAGGTACTGGGCTTCCAGGGCTGCCCTCTCTTCACTCCTTTCTGGCTTCTTTTCTAACAAGCGGGCTCCTGCTTTCTGCTGCTCGAACCAGGATGCTTCCAGGCATGCACATGTTGTTGACCTGGGCCCGCTTGTGCCTCTTCTCATGGAAAGCCAAAGTCCACAGTCATAATCTTTTTTAAAAGTTCAAGGAATGTTACCCCCTCCGGTGATTCTTTTTCCTGAGTAACAATGCAGGAAGCAAAGATGCCAAATTAGGAGCTGAAAACCTATCTTTCTTGGCTCCTCCCAGCAATTCAGGGATCATGAGGACCCAATGGGGGCAGGCCAGCCCCAGTCAACACCAGGTTCCAGCACTGCTCTATTTGCTAGGGAGACAGCAGAAGGCTGACAAGAGAGGAAAGTCTCTCCAGGTAATTGTCAAGGTCTCAGGTACCTCGCTGCAAGGATGTAAAGGCTGCCTAAAGTCAAGGGCAGAGGACAAAAAGGAAGCCACATTCAGGCTTCTCAACCCCCAAAGGACCCAGATCCAGCAGCTTGTCCTGGAAAGAGGTGGCCAAGGGCAAATCCTGGGTCTCTTCCCAAAGTCACCTACACTGATACTCTGACATAAACACAGGCATTATCCAGGCCCCAAACCACTCACGGAATCCATACTATGCCATAAGAAATCAGTTATGCGTGAACATCCATCTGACATTATATATTTATGGCTCCAGTCCCATGGTGACCCATAGTTATGTGTGTACACACCTCTTAATCTCAGTCCCCACGGATCCCTACTTGTAGTAGTGAATTGTAGATCACCAACACAAACACACAAAGCCCTGTACACGTGTGTGCACACACCCAGTCTAGAGCAAAGGTGGGATGGTCAGAAATGTCACAGACTAAGTTCCACAAATGGCTAATGTCCATTCTAGCTCAGCATGCTGGCAAATATTCAAAGTTAAAAAAAAAATCATCCAAACAGGTGAATATGCAGTTACCTCTCTATATGCTCCTCTCCCAGGTAGGAGGTATTCCATTTACCAGGTTAACCAGGAAAGATACAATCAAAAAAATCAAAGATACATTCACACCTCCCTTGGGTGTTTTCTATTTGTGCTGAACAATGAACATTAGTCAGCTGCTAAACAATAGCAGCATCACAGACACAGCAACTGGCGCTGCCCCTCTGCCCCTGCGGCCTGGCCCACTGGCTCCACTGTCAGCACTACGGCTCTGGTTGGCTCGACCATGCTGGCAGCACACAGCTGGGCCCACAGATCAGGAAGCACAAATGGTGGACGAGGTAGCTTAATTCTGCAAAGCCAAGTGGTCAGCAAAGGAACTGACAACACCCCTGGGCTCAACCAGCATCAGACACCCAGGGGCTTCTGTCCCACATACTCAGAAGCCACTCAGCCAGGGATGTGGGCCCTACAGTGTCTCCCCCTGCCCTCCAGCCTTGAGATGAGGCCTTGCATTGGATTCCCAGACACCCTCCACAGTGCTGCCTGGAGATGGCCGTGGACACATACTCCAAGCCCCAGGCCAGCAGAACTGACTTCGCTATAATGCCCCACCCAGCAAGCCCCGAGCACACCATGGTCCATGTGAAATGGGGAGAGAGGAAGATAACCCAGGAGCTCTCACACTAAGAGTTTCAAAGGAAACCACCACAACAGGAAGCTGAGCACAGACTGCAGAGGGGTACATGGTGCCCGGACAGGTCTTCCGAGGCTGAGTGTGACACCTGGGGTGTGTGTTCTCTTTCCAGACAGGTGTGGGGAAGCCAATCAGGGAGGGTGTGGTATGGGAGGAACACCTGCTTCTCAGGCAGGTTCTCTGCCTCCTCCTCCTCCTCTTTGGGCTGCCCAGTCCCTCTTCAGGCCGTGGCCCAATGCCCCACTGACCCTCTCCTTTAAGTCAGCAGGAAGCAACCACAGACTGTCAGCTCAGGAAACAAAGAGGCTCCGTGGGCCTTCATCACCCTGCCTGGCATAGACGACATAGTCCAGACACTTCTGTGTGCACACTTCATTTGCCAGATGGGGAGTGTTTTGAAGTCAGACCATCACACACATGGGGGGTTCCTCCCCACCCAGTCCACACTCCCTGTCACAGTCTCGGAGAACCCAGAAAAGAGCAGCAAACTGGCAGGTCCTCAGAGAGAAGCAAAAGCTAGCAATCGGGAGAGAGCTGGGGAATGGTGCAAAGCGAGGGTTGGCCTGGCAACTTCTGGACTTTCTGGCCTTCTCTTCTCAAGGGCCAGAGTGGGCACATCCCCTGCCTCCCTCTACAGAAGAAGCAAGCACGGCATCAGGTGCATAGGCACTGGATCTAGGACTCTGGCATGTCTGGGAACTTTGGCTGCCTTCGATGCTGCCCATCCATCAGTCACAATCAGCAGAAGAATACTTATTACATCCCTCTCTCAGTTGTGATTCTGTTTTAAGCCTCCCACCCCCTCATCTGGACTTTCAGTGTGTGTGGGGGGCATGCACTGTGAACCAGGTGAGTGTCATCTCTCTGCCTCTATCCCACCTCCAAGATGGAATTAACCAGCCCTTCAACACAAAGCTGGAGAGAGTAACAAAAGGAGGGGGAGAAGGGGCGAGCTGATCCCCCCTCCCCAAACCTTCGGGCCCTTTGTCCATCCCAGGATTAGGTTAACCCCTAGTGTACTAGAAACAACCAGAGCTCTAGGAAAGCTTTCTCTGGATTCTAGACGTGGACAAATGGAATCAAAGGATTCCCAGATGCCCAAACCCTGGTAGTCAGGCACGTCCTGCGGCCTTTGCTTCTGTAAGCCCTGTTGGCTTCCTGGGTCGTCCAGTGTGAGATGAAGACCTCCCATTCTCACCAAGATCACCTTGCATGAAGGGCTCAGGCATACCCCTAGGAAGAGGGCAGTGTCACCTGGGAATCTTCACTCCCTACATCCTAGGAGTGAGGCACCCTGGGTTGCAGGGGTGGGGACACCCCCTACCTGTTTTCTAAAACTGCTTTCCAGGGCATCCACCACTCAGCGAGCTTCACTGAGCCCTAGCAGTGGGCTGGCTGGCAAGAGAAGTGAATGAGGCCAGGCTCCTGCCTTCCTGGACAGCACACAGGCCCCACAGCTGGACAGCCTGGCTGGTCCCTTGCTAACAAACTGGGGGGCGGGGGGGGGTGTCTGCAGCACCATAGGCTGGGGAGCTAATATTCTTACCCCAGGAGGAATGGGTCTCTATTCCAACCTCCCTATTCTTCCCACCAAGGCAAGGACCACGTGCTCAAAATCAAGGGCCACCTTATCCCACAAAACCTATCTGGCCAGGGCCAGAGGTCATCTCAGGTTTCTTCCCAGAGGGCAACAGGGACCCTGCCCCCACCTTGACCCAAATCGGGATCCCACTGGGAGCCCAGTAGCTTCCCCAGGGACACAAAGGGTTAAATGCAGGCGAGGGGACCTGGTCGGATTTGCCTCCTAAACGCATTTTCCAGTTCATTCCCCAGCACAATGTGCCTGGGCTGGTCCTGCCTCCACCCCCACCCCACCCGTCAGGATGGGCCACTAAGGGCTACCCCAGGGTCGGGCCTGGAGTTAACGCTTTGGCTGCCAGCAGCACCTCCAGGAAGGACACAGGGAGCGCCCTCAGGGTCCCTCGGGAAAGTGGGTCATGCAGCCACCTTGGCTGGCACGAAGCCCGCGGCGTCTCCTCCGGGGAGTGGCCCCCACGCTTCAGGAACGGAGTTCCCAGGCGGAGCCCAGTCCCGCTCAAGACTGGGAGTTTGCGATGGGGGGGGGCGCCGGACCTCACCCTCCAGAAAAAGGACCGGCAGGTGAGCAAGAAGCCGCCTCTGCCGCAGCAGCCAGGACTCGGCTCTCCAAGCCTGCCATGGGGAGATGTGGGGCGGGAGGGGCCCGAGCGCCCGAAACCGTCTGGCAAGGGGCCGACCACGGCAACGAAGCCCCCTGCATCTCCCGACCCACAGCCCACCAGCTCCGACTGACGCCCTCCCCCTGGGGCTGTTGTCTCATACCCCGAGACGGTGATTACGGTGATTATTTTGCATTTATGTAACATGCAGTGTTTCCAAACTGCTTCTCGAGCTGAGAACTGGTTATTAAATAAATAGAACGCTATTACATATTATTATTTTTGTGAAGAACTGCGCGGAGAAAGTGCTTTCTTGCTACATACAGGCGTGCATCCGACCGCTTCCCCGCAGGGCAGGCTGTTCGGCTTCTCAACCTCTCTTTCTCCGCCGTGCCACCTCCCACCCCCCTTACCCGAGCCGTGACCCAACTTTTCTGGCTCCGTTCACTCCCTGCAACCCGGTGGTGCCCGCCATCCAGCTCCCAGCCCCGGGGAGGCGCTGGATGGGTGGGGGTGGGTGGGGAGGCAGAGGTGAACGCGCTTACCTGGAAGGAAGAGCGCGGTCAAGCCGAGAGCGAGTCCCCACCAGCGTCCAGCGGCGCCCGTGAGCCCCATCCGAGCCATCGGGGGCCGGGGGCCGGGGGCCGGCGCGAGGGGCGGCGAGCAGGGCGCTCCCCGCGCTCCAGAAACCAGCCCGGAAGACGAGGGCGGATCGCTGGCGGGCCGCAGGCGCTCGGAGGATCCAGGTCAGCCGCAGCCGTCGGCCGGGGCGGGGTGGTCTGGGTGGGTTCCGCGCGCGCGGCCGCAATCCGGGCCCGGGCTGCCGCCGGCTCAGAGGCTCGGCAGATGCCCGCCGCAAGTTGCACGAGTCATGCCCTCTTCGCCTCCTCCGTTCTCCTCCCTGCGCCGGTCCCCGCCCTCTTCTTCCACGCAGAGCCGGGCTGGGGAGAGGGACCCACCCCCGGCGCGCCCGGCTGCCCGGCTGCGCGGCGCGGGCTCCCGGCCCCCGGCGAGCTCACACCCTCCCGCTCGGCTCCAACTTGCAGGCGTCCATGGCCGGCCGTCCTCCGAGGGTGGCGGGACGAGCCCGGTCGGCGGGGAAGGTCCGGGCCCAGGCGGCCGCGTGCGGTGCGGCTCGGCGCCGGCTGCCCGCGCGGCTCGTGCTATGCGGCCGGCCGCCTGGAGAGCCCGCCGGGTGCGCCGCGCGTCCCCGCGCCGCCGCTCTGCCGGGTGCCGGCGATCCGCAACAATGTGGAGCTGCCTGGGCGCCGAGGCGAGCCGCGCTCGCTCCTCTCCCTCTCTTTCTCTCACTCGCGAGCTCCAGCCGTGGAGTCCGTGATGTCAGCCCGGGGGAGGGGTTAGCGTTAACCCACTCCTGGCCCCGACGCGCGCCGACCCGGCCCGGCTCAGCCTCCGCCCGCCCTCCCGCCCGCACCTCCGGCCCCAGGAAAGGCGGACGCGAGCGGCGGCCGTGGGATCCCGCTCAGGCCCCCGGATGCCCCTCGGTCGCCTTTCAGCCCCGGAGAGGGCCGGAGGGAGGGCTGCCCGCCCCGGTCACTGACAAAGGGAGGCAGTGACCCCTAGCGGCCGGCGTCGGGGAGAAGCTGCTCAGTGGGGGTGGAGTCAAGATGGGGGGGTGGCAGCCGCGGAGGCGCCGAGCGGAGAACACTGGATCTAGCAATGTCCGAGCTGAAAGGGCTTCTGTAGCCCTCTCCTCCAACCCTGGGCCCATTTCACAGATGAAACAAAACCAGAGAAGGGTAAGACGCCTGGTCCAGGGCAGAAAGTGCTAGAGCCTGGACTAGAACCCTGGAGCTAGGACTCCTCTGCAGTATCGCCCGGACGCTGAAAGGGAGGCAGCTCTGCGCGGGAGGGGGCAAGCGGAAGCTGCAGAGAAGTGGGAGGAGGGCATTTGTGGTTGAGACAGGGCACTCAGATTTCTGGTAGGGTTCCTTTCCCAATAATCGAAACACCCTCCTTTCCCCCAAAGAAAGCACGAAACCGAGCTCGGTTCCCTTTGCCTGGACTTCTGGACGATTTGCGGAATTTCCACGAAAGTGGCCCTTCCAGTCTGTCTCTGCCAGGGCAGGGACTCTCCGTCCCATCTCGTCGCCACCCACCACATCCGGGTGTGGTCGGCATTCTGCCAAGGCGACTGCGCCCTCCGGGCCCTTGGCAGCCCGAAGCCTGCCCTCTCTCCCTTCCCTCCAGACCTCCTGTCCCCATCTCTGGCCCGGGGGAGGCAGACAGACAGGGTTTCCCACAAAAGAGAGCCGAGCGTCCCCAGAGGCCTGACCAGACAATGCTGCCTTTGCCCTTTGCCCAGACTCTAAGCGGGCAGGAACAGGGGGTAGCAGGGTATTTCTGATAAGATGAATATTCTAGGGCCTGGGAGTAGGAGAAGCTGAGGGAGGAGGGGTGAGAAGTGCACCACTTTCCCACTCCAAGTGTCTCCTGGGCCAGAAGTCGAATTCAGCACGCAGGTGAACACTCTCCCTCCCACTCGCTGACCTCTTTTACATTTGACACATGTAATCCGGGCCGTCTTTGTAGCAAAACACTGTGCCAGGCTTGGGATGCACAGACAGGGGCAGGGCATTATCCTTGCCCTTAGAGAGCTCAGTCTGGTGGCGCTGGTAGGGAGACACAGAAAGAGTTGTCACGAAGCAGTGACTATGGTCACTGTGTGGTGTGGGTTTGGGGGGGTCACAGTGAAAGCATCAACTTTAGCCTGGGCTGTGGGGGGAGACCCTGGAAGAGCACATGGGCTGAGTGAGTCATCTATCCGACACAGGTAAGTGTGAGAGGGCGAGATTTTCAGGAGGATTTAAGGTAGAGGGGCAGCATAAAGAAAGGTCAACATCTAGGAGCAGGTGCCCACAAATGATTAGTTCTAACCGCAACCTAAGCTGGAGGAGTGGGCGGGTCCCCAGATCTCTGGATCAAGCCAGGTAGACACTGGGAGAGTTTTAAACTGGGGCATTGCCAGTCAAATTCAGTTTTGGGGAGCCATTCGGATAGCCAAGAAGCCTTCAAAGGGTTTCTGTGGGGCAGGGGCATGGCTTCCTGTGGATGAGTTGGGTGAAGAAGACAGAGGTGATTAGGTGACACAGTATGGTTGTGCATTCACCCTCTTTAAACAAGCAGGGAAGGCTGCTGAAAGAGGTTACATTTGACAGAGGCCACGAAGGACGTCGGATTTGGGTCAGGGGAGGCAGAAGAGGAAGGAACACTTTGTACAAAGACATTGAGGCTCACAGAGGTGGGAGAGGTTCTGCCTGTGTGGGAACAGCAGATAGCTGAGTTTGTTTTGCATTGTGGGCATATGTAGAAGAAAGGGACAGGTAGGTGCAGCCAGAGTTTGAAAGGTCTGTGAGGTCACTTCCAGTGGTATAAAGAAGCACAGGACTTAACATCAGGAGAGCAGGCCCTGGTCCCCTACTCTTAAGCTAGGAGCCCTCAAGTCATTCTTGCTTCTTCCCTCTTCTGTGACTATCATATTCCAGTTCAAAAGTAAACCCTGTTGATCCTGCCTTCAATCTACATCTTATGTCTAATGACATTGCTGCTGTTATCACCCTGTCCCTGAGTTCATAGTATCTTTCTGTCCTTAACTTCAGTAACCATCTGGCAGTATAGCCAGTATACACTGAGGGGAGAGAGAAAGACATATTGGTCAAACACATGGAACTCTGGAGCTAGATCACCCAGACTCAGATTCTTAAACAGCATCGCTGACCTTCAGTAGTTGTGTGTCCTTGCCATGTGACTTTGCTTCTATACACTCAGATTCCTCATCAGTAAACAGAGGGAAATAATAGCACCTATTTCATGGAGTTTTTGTTAAGATTAAATGAGTTAAACATTTTACTTGGAACAATATCTGGTGTACAAGGAAAACTGTTTAAGTGTTAGTCATCGTTATTACTGTAATCTGTTTTTTCACATCCGGTTATGCTTCTTGATGCCACAGGAGTGTGTGTGTGTGTGTGTGTGCATGTGTGTGTGTGTGTGTGTGTGTGTATTAAGATTTTATTTTGAAATAATTTGGGGTGAACAAAAGAGTACCAAAGATGGTACAGGGTTTCCACATTCTCTTTATCCAACTTCCCCAAAAGTCAATATCTTATATAATAACTGTGGCACATTTATCAAAACTAAGAAACTAGCAGTATTATAATACTATTAAATGGACTCTATAGAATCTATTTGGATTTCCCTAGGTTTTCCCCTAGTGTCTATTTTTTGTTTTAGACTCTAGTTACATTTCCAATGTAAATGTTTGGGAGGATGCCTGAGAACCCCACTGGCCTGCCAGCCAAGGTCAAGTCCTCAGCAGGGTCTAGGGGCCCTGGCCTGCTTCTCTTTCCTCGTCTCTCCCTGCTCCCGGACTTGTAGGAGATGCTGGGCTTTCCTGACATCCCAGCCACCAAATCTGCCTCCTCTGCACCGGAGGTGTTCCATCTGCACCAACACTCTTCTCCTTCTTGGCCAGCTGCTTTTCCTTTAGGGCTTAGTTTACAGGTGTCACTTCCTCATGGTGGACCAGGCAAGTCCCCTCCTAGATCCTCCCGTGGCCCTTCTGCATACTTATCACCACTTCAGTCATCCTGTATATGCTTGATTCACTCCCTTTAGCCTGGCAGTACCCCCAGCACAGGGACCATATCAGCATTTTTCTCTGCTATGTCCCTGGGACCTAGAACTTGCCTCGTATCTGGGTAAACACTTAATGAGAATGTGGATCAACTCACAACCTGTGCCACTTTCTACCAATCACTTTCCCTTTCTGGGCCTCACTTTTCTCATTTGCAGACTGAGGAATTTAATGTGTTCGTGGGTTTTCAAATTTTATTTTGAGAATCTTAGAATTTCTTGTCCCCTCCACTTTATTTTAAAATATTTATCTTACTGGGGATTGAACCTGTGGCCTGAGAATCCTGAGAATGTAGCACTGAGCTACATTCTCAGTCCTATTTTTTTTTTTAATTTGAGACATATCATCATGAGTTTGCATTCTCCTGCCTCAGCCACTCAGAATGCTGGATTATAGGCACGTGCTACCATGCCCTCTTCCATTAGTAGAAACTCTTTTTTTTTTTTTTTTTTTGTTTTTTGTTTTTTGCTATGTAGTGCAGGCTGGCCTTGAGCTCACTATGTAGCCCAGGCTGGCCTTGAACTTGTGGTGATCCTTCTGCCTCTGCTTCCCAGGTGCTGGGATTACAGTCATGCGCCACCACACCCGGTATAGAAACTATTTTAAAGAGCATATTGTCTTTGTGCACTTTAAACACTAGTTTTCTTAACAATTCTTCATAGATTTTGAATTTCTTTTAGAACACTCTGCTTAAAAAAGTTCACAACTCCTGGTGGATTATTCCATTATATGTTATGTGTTGCATGTCGTCACATGACTTTACAATTCCATGATTTCTTCTTTTTCCCTTTCTCCCCCTCCCGCCTCCTTACCTGGGTTCCTCCTTCCCTTCCCTTTGCAGACTATGCTGAGCACGGAAGGGTTCTGAACAGAACTGCTTCGTAGGAGCTCAGGGGCTGTGCTTTCCGGAGGTACATCGGGCTACAGCATGGGTTGGATGGACAGCGACGGAAGCAGGAGTAAGGAGAGTGGGTTGTCCTGGAAGCTGGTGAGAGGCAGACTGAATGGAAGAGGTGTCGCCCATGGTGTGCGGTGCTGGGGAAAGCAGGTGGGGGTCAGACGGGGTCTTCGGAAACAGTGGCAGAAATGCCAGTCACCTTTGAGGAGGTGACACTGGTGGCCACGCAGGGCCAGAACCCAGATCAGAGGGAGACGAGGTGCACATGGAAGCCAGTGGAGCAGGTGTCCTCTCTGCGTTTGAGAAGTTTGGTGGCAGACAGAGGTGAACGAGATGATCGCAAACTCGGAGAAGATTAGGAGGACAGGCCAAGGGCTTACTTCCTCTTTCTCGGTGGGGAATCAAACACTGCTGAACATCTTTTAGTCAGAGGGAAGGTGGAAGTAGACAGCAGAGGACTGGAGAAGTGAGTGGAAGAAGTGAAAATGGTGCCGTTTATGCAGCAGGCCCCGGAGTGGGGAGGGTAGTGGGACTAAGGGGGAAGGGGGGCAGCCTGAGAGGAGAAGGGGCAGCTATCTCAGCCTGGGGGAAGGTGGAGGGAGCAGCAGAGGTGGATGGTTTGGGGTGGGAAGCAGAGAAATTAATGACAAGGTCACTGTAGTAGAGTGGGAACTGAAGTTACCTGCAGAACACCTAGAGGGTGGCTTGAGATTTCAAGGAAGGCCAAAAAGAGCAGAAGAGAGATGTGATCAGGATCTTCCAGCCCCTGAAGGGAAAAAAGGAACTTGTGGAATCCGTGCAACTTCATGGGGGAAGAATCAGGACCTGTGGGCATAATCTTTGGGGAAGTAGGCCCTAGTGTAATCTAGGGAAGACTGTGTAGGGATCTGAGCCGCCCAACAATGGCGGGAACCACCAGACATTTTTCGCATGGAGGCTGCAAGTCCATTTATCAGGGATGCTGCCCATGGGTTCCTTGCCCTGGCACAGAGATAAGTTCCACGTTCCCTCCTGGCTCTGAGGCTTGACGACTGCAGAGATGTCTGACAGTTCCCTCAAAGAGCAGGTGGCTGGGCTCGCCTTTCTCACCTGCCCCAGATCTGAGGCAGTGAGGAGGTGACCAGACAGTGACCAGCACTCTCCTCGAAGTCCTCCTTCCCTTGGCTTCCCTAGGCCCTTTCAGACAGGCAGCTGTTGGGCTTGGAAAAAGCCCAAAGTCAACACAATAGTGACTTCCCCTCCCATCCATATCCTAGGTCCTCTGTGTCACTCAGTAATTGACTAATAAAGATTGCTTTGATGTGAGGGGAACCCTATAAAGAAGTCCCCAAGATGCCCCAATCCCCTGAAATCTGTTGACAAGGAGAAAAAGCTGTTGATAGGATAAGATTTGTCCTCAATCCGAGATCACTTGAGGCTGAGGGCAAGAGGAGCAGAGGAGAGGAGAAAGAACCCCATGGGGGAAATATGTCCGAAGCTCAGCCAACCCCAGAGCTGCACCCCCTGGCTTGGGTACCCGCTTTCCTAACCTGACAACCACTCTCACCCCAGGCGGTACTCCTGGGGGCGATCAGGAAAGCATGGCCCCAGTCGCTATCATCATCCCGTGGTAGTTGTGGCGATTATGATGGTGCTTCTGTGTCTCACAGTGCTCAGCAACATTTAATTATTGTTATTCCTACAGAGGTGGCTGCAGAGCCTCCCTATTGCCATGGCTGCCATTGCTCTTGGGATGATTCGCTGAACACAGCTGCAGCCCATCTCCAGGTCTGTGATCTGTGATCTAGTGCATCGAAGTGGAGCCGAGGTGGCTGATAGCAGCCGGCCTCCTCTCTGTGGGCTCTCTGTGGGCTCTGTGTCTCGAGGGTTCGTAGCTATTGAGGCTGGAGCTCTGACCAATACAGCAACCCAATTCTCTGGAAAGAAGAGTTGGAAGGCAAGTCAGTGTACATCCTGCATCCTGTCTGGTGGCCCCCTGACATTCCTGTGAGTCACCACATCCGAATCCCAGAGATTCTCCATGTGAGTGGGGGCAGCATTCCTGCCGTGGGGTGGGTCGGTGATGCTGACCAGGCTCCGTGAGGGCGTGCAGGAGTCTGAGATCATGAGACTAGGAAGGGACTTGGCAGAGCATCTGCGTGGAACATGCCCGACTAAGCAAGAGACACAAGGAAAGAGGACTTCGAAGAACAGACATTCAGCTTTCCACCCTCACTCTCTTTGCTTAGATGCTGCCCCTCCATCTAGGGCGGGGGTGTGTGGTCAGGATGATTTTCAGGGCGGACTATTCATCCAGAGAAACCAGATTTGTTTCTCTTTGAGAGACACATGCAAGCTAAGAGAAGGAGTCTGTTGGAAGGAAAGAGGAGGGATCCCTGGTCGGTTCAAATGCAGCAGAGAAAATAAGGCGTGGCCGTAGCCTTGGGAGGAGATGAGGCCAGAAGTGTGTAGAGCTGTGGCTCTTGGGCTTGTCGGGCCTCCGCCCTTTCAGGAAGGGTCTGATGAAAGCTCTGTTGCTCTGGCCCAAAACCTGCGCTAGTACACAAGGATGATGTTTGCATGACCACCTGCTGAGGCCCAGCAGGGCCCTGAGCCAGCAGTCCCCACTGTCTGAAGGGTTCTTCAGAGAGGAGGCAGCCCTGGGCCCCGGCTTGCCATGATCTGGGCTAATGAGGGACAGTGGTGACATAAAGAATCTCGAATGAGGAAAGTCTAAATCAGTTTCTATAAAGCGAAGTGAAAAAGAACAAGTTTGATACATACTCTCCTTACAGTTCCGTAAAAAATAGCCACCTATAAAGGGAGAAATGGGAAGGCAACATGGAGAAATGAAAATAATTTGTGGGTGAAATTTTTTTATTTTAATTTTATTTAAAAATTTCGTATCATTATGAGGCTGCCTTACTAACAGATTTAATTTTTTCTATATTATATAAAGTGCTTTTTCCTGCAGAAATGAGCCTGTGAATTATATTTGATTTAGGCTAATGTTAACGTCCTGCGTTCCTTGGGCACATGCTTCTGGGGAGAGGTGTTCCAGGAGGGGCAACATCCAAAGGGAAGGCGGTGCCCACGCGGGTGACTGAGTTTTGAGGACTGAGACTGGTGCTGCTCAGGAGACCGCTGAGCAGGGGGAGGATATTGTGATCTGCCATCAGGAGTCCAGCCTTTTGCCAACCATGAGACCTGGGACAAGAAGGACGACCGGCTTTCCTGGATCGTCCGAGACTGAGGGGGTCCAGTGACACAGGATTTTCCATGCTAAAGCTAGGAAGTTCCTGGGACAATCAGGACAAATCAGCCACCTATTAATGAGCTTCTTGACCTTCTCAGCCTCAGTTTCCTCACTTGTAAGGTGGTACTGATGACACCCAGGACCTTTGTAAAAGCACTCTGCAAACTCCACACTCTGCACACCCGCTGGGGATGGTGACCGCACTGATTGGGTGGGATGGAGGAGGGGAGGGGGAAGGGTGGTTCTTCCCAGGCCTGAGATCGAGAGCTCGAGATCCTGTCCAGATGAACACTATGATTTACGTGTGCAGAATATAAGGCAACCAGCCTCTCACAATGAACTATCGTGGGAGCTGGGAGTGTAACTCAGAGGTAAAGCAGCTGCCTAACATGGGTGAGGTCCTCCATCTGATCCCAGCACTGCACACACAAAACAAAAGCAAAAGGAAATACTTATGGACCACCTGTGACCAGGTATGTGCTAGGCGTTGGGATGAAGCTGTGACTATCTGAGACGTGCTCCGGTTCCTGGGGCCAAAGTCTCCTGGGGAAGGCGAGGATCCATAAGGAAGTGGGATCACAGGGAAATTAGGAGCCAGAGAGCTTGTCCTTGCCTAGAGGGCTGAGAAGGATCAGGAAATGTTTCTGAGGTAAGCAGAGCCCTGAGGAGTGGGGCTGTGAGCCAAGGATGTTGAGTTGTGGGGAAATGAGGCAGAAGGAAAGGAAGCCAGCGGCCCAGCGCCTGGTACATGGAAGGACAGAGTGGCTGGGCTGTGCATGAGTGGAGTGTAGAGAGGGACCTCCGAGGTGCAAGCTCCTACCATGTGGGCCTTGTATGCTGCTTTATTTTTACACGGAACTCCCAGGGCAGCACAGAGCTGTGGTAGGGCTGGAGCAGAGCAAGGTGCTTTCACACCTGTCCACTCAGCAGCTCCCATGCGTATCATTAAAATGTAACACAGACGATGAGGGGCTGTGCTAAGATGGCGTTCCTGACCAGGCACTAGTTTGTCCCGTGAGACCCAGGTCCTCTGACCTGGCTGCGCACTGTCTTCTCTGCTCTGAAGGCCCTGAACTAGCCCATCTGCTGAGCGCCCCTGCAACTCCCATCCTGGTGCACCCCTCTGTATGTTCCCCTTGGCAGGGGCCTGGCTGCCTGGCATAGACTGTGGCGCCTCCTCCCAAGCACACTGCTATCCCCACAGTGTGTCTGTGGGGGCTTGACAGTTGTGTGGCAGTGGCACTCAGGGCGTGCTGGGGACTCGTGCAGCCCAGGCAGCTGACAAATAGTAAACAGTTATACTGACCATCCCAGGAACAGGGAGGTAGGTATGCAGCCATCCGTATGTTTGTGCGCACCCAAGCCTGTGCACACTCATTTAGACTCGCTGATATTTATACCCACATTTTCACCGAGACTCAGGCAAGCTCAGAGAGACACTCCCTGCTACCTGGATGAGATGCATAAACATGACACTATATTCATCCCAGACCCACCGCTCCCAGCGCTGACACACATATGTTGTAAATGCTGTCTACACGGCCTCAGATAGATGCCTGCACACCTGTGCTGCCCCCTCGCTCACATCCTACAGATATGTCAGGAGGATTAAAAAGGAGCGTCCAGATTAAGCATTTAACTCAATGTCTGGCACATAGGACATTTGAATTGTAATTTAATTATATATGAGTATATTAAGATACTTTAATGCGTGCACATGTACTGACACGCTCATACTGATACACGCATACATTGCACCATATGTACCTTTAAAAGTACAAGAATTTCACCCTTTCACAAAACTGATTCATCCAGTCTCCTATACACAAGCAAGCTCACCCTCAGACCTGCAGGCTGCCATAGTAGTTTGCTCTCCTAGTTGCACCTACACACAATCACAACAGCAATAATAATTATAGCAAAACCAGGCTGGGTGATTGCCTTAGATTTTCCTGAGGCCTTTTAGGCCTATAATCTCATTTGATCCTCATGGCAGCCCTGTGGGATCGGTGGGCGGAGCAGGCATTATTGCCCCAGGTTTATGGCTGGAGCTCCAGAAGCCAGGAGGGTGAAATATACCATCTGGGAGGTGGCCTGGGACCCATATCTGACTTGGTAGTGAGCTTCCCTGGCCCTCAGATGTTGATTTGACAACCTGCAGCCCTTAGTATGGGAAGTATCGGCTAGGGCAGGGGATTGCTAGATTCCTGATTTCTGGTCAAAATATTTTCTAGAGTCAACCCTGGCTGAGAAGTAGGAATTGGAGGCTGATAAAGGGAAACCGCCATCATTAGAAATCCCATAAAGTCTCATTTACAACTCTCTGTCAGATGAAAGGAGCAATTGAACGTGTTGGAAAGAAAAGCAAATACTGATTTCCTTTAGGACGGCCCAGCCTCAGACAGCTGATCCCTGATCCCTGGAGGGCCCCGGGGAAGGTCCTGGGTGGAGATGTCCTGTCCCATCTGGTTTCTCTCCAACTCTGCACTTCCTCTCCCCTCTGTCCAGGCTGGTTTGTGGATCCTTAGGCTCTGGTTCAGGGGAGGGGAGGAGAAAGGGACAAGAAGGGGTGTCCCCTCCCTCAGAGCCTGTCTTTCCTGGCACACTTACACAACTTTCTTCTTCCACTGAGCTCTGTCTCCTACTGGGCTGGGGCAGGAGCACACTGCAAGTCCCCTTATACCTGGCCTCTGAGCCAAGGATTTTGAAAGGTGATCACAACACTCTTCAAAGGCTGGTGCCCACTAGGGAGGTGGCCTGATGGTGAAAGGACAAGGAGAGTGATTGGTCCTGCTTTGGCTTTGCTGCTGTGTCACACTGCTCTCATCACCACTGTGGGCCTTAGTTTCTGCGCCTGCACAATGGGAACAGGAAGACTGAACTCACAATCCCGTGCGAGGACCAGATGAGAGCAGATACGCAAAGCCTGTGGCGCAGTTCCTGGCACACTCCTGAGCCCCATGGTGCCAGGGCTATCCCCTGCCCTGGCAGCTTCCTGGGAAATTCCTCCATGGCCAAGGCTAGAGGGTGGCCTCCTGGGTGTGCCAGCTCTGGCTGGGAGGGAGGCAGGAGGGAGGGACAGGGAGGGGACATCTGTTTGACACTCTTGTCAGCATCCGTTACCTGGTGTGTATTTTCCCAGGAGCTGATTACATTACAGCATGTGTTGATAAACATTTGGAGTCGGAGCAGTGAGGAAACTGAGCAGAATTTTAAGTGGGTGGCGGTTTGGTCAGGAGATACTAAGAAAGGGTTGTCTGGGATGAGCTGGAGGAGATGACAAGGTCCCCCGTCTGGAGGCTTCTTGGCCTACCTGGCTCCTTCCTCTTTCCGGTCTCCATCTTCCCTTACTGCTGCAGCCCCCAGAGAGCATCCAGACATGGTCCCAGAGACAGCGCGGTATAGCAGAAGAGGTGTGGGATTTGAATGTCAGGCAGTCATGGGTTCCAGTCCTAGCTCTAGAATAAAGAT
This sequence comes from Hystrix cristata, assembly GCA_004026905.1. Lineage (NCBI taxonomy): Eukaryota > Metazoa > Chordata > Mammalia > Rodentia > Hystricidae > Hystrix > Hystrix cristata. The sequence continues at coordinate 75,477 of PVJO010005821.1, read as the reverse complement.
TCAACAAGGAGACATTCACCATGCCTGCTGCACAGAGTTAGGCCCTCGGTGAATGTTGACTCTTCTCCTCTTCTGCTCAGTTTCCCAAAGGAGGAAGATGGTCACCCCATCCTTGATGGTACTCTGGGCCCTAGGCAACCATTGCTTATCTCTGTGCTGTGCTAAGAGGAGCGGGCTCACATTCTTGCTGACAGTCTTCTCTCCAGCCAGCCCTGGTTAGGACTGCAGCAGGCAGCCCGGGCCGAGTGTCCCGTACACCTACATGGCAGCTGGAGTTAAGTAATTATTTGTGCAGTTATCTGCCTGCTGTCGTTCGTCTTCCCTACTCCATAAACTCCTGAGGACGGGGCCTGTGCCCGCCTGGTCACGTGGAATGTCCAGGGCCTTGCACGGGAGCTGGTGGGAATGGAGGGCTCTCAGCCATCTGAAAGGCCTGCAGCAGAAAGGCCGGGATAGCTCATCCGAGAGTCCCTCGCCGTCTCACTGCTCGGTTGTTTCAAAACCCAGAGCACAGTCTGCGCCTCTTTCTTGGCTGTTGGCATAGATCACCCTGGAAGAACATTTCCTGTGTGTAGCTCTAGTTTCTCCGAGACTGTTCTTGAGAACAAGGACATTCAGACTTTCACGAGGAGGATGTGCAACTGTCCTTCTGTCTAACGCCATGGACGTGTGTAAGTGAACGAATGAATGGATGTGCGAATGCCACCATCCTATCTCCCTGCTCCCTCTCTGTGCGCGCTGCTCAAGGAGGTACTGGCAGCCCGTTCCCAGGTAGGTGCGCTGGGCGCCTGGTTGCGGCTGGGGCTGCCCCTAAGTGGGACGAGCACGGCGGGCCCAGCGCCACCTAGCGGCCGCGGGCCCAGGAGTCTCGCGTCTCTTTCCCAGTCTGTGCGACGCGCGACTAGCCCACCGCGCAGAGTCGGGACGCTCCGGCCACTGCCCCTGTCTGTCCGGGTCTCTGAGGTGCAGAGGGTGCGGAGCCTTCCGGGGAGCGTAGGTCTCCGGGGTCCCGGGGTACCCCCGACGGCAGTAAGCCGGGTCGGACGCCTGGGGGCGGAGGGGGCGGCCTTCCCCAGCCCCGCACTTGGCATCGTTGCTGCTGCCCCTCTCTGCCACAAAGAGGCCATTGACTGGGAAGAGTAGCTGGGTTGTGGTAGGGGAGCTGAGGGGACGCACGCGCTCACACACACGCGCACACTCTCTCTCTCTCTCTCTCTCTCTCTGCCCTCTGCAGCGCCCACCACTGGGGCTGGGGGATGGGAAAGGGCCCGGGAGTGTACTGGTCCCAGGCAGAGCTCGGCCTCTCTGGCTTCTCACCTAAGTTTTGCAAGCGTCCTGGGAAGAATCCTCAGCGAAAGGTTTATTCCAACCGCACCAGCTGGGCTCCCTCCCCACTGCACCCCCACCAGGTTCCTCGCCCCAAGAGAGATCTTCCCTGGCACGTAGGGGCCTTGTTAAACACCAGGCAAAGCCAACCCTGCTAGGAAGGAGGCGCTGCCCTGGCAAATAATATACAGTAATGCATCCCTGGCTGCTGCCCTGGGTGCAAGCTCAGCCCTCTCCCCTGCATGGCAGAAAAAAGTGTTGGGGACCCAGTGGGTGAGGTGGGGTAGGAGAGGGGAGAAGGCAGGGCGAGAATACTTTTGGCAGTAAGAATACCCAGAGTCTCTCTTCTACTACCCCTAAAATCTGTCAACTGCCTGGACTGTAATGGCAGAACTGGATGGGAGCTTCCGTTAGAGATGGGGCTTCTGAGATGGGGAATCAGACTCTTGCTTGATTCCCTCTGTGACGGGGAAGTCCTCACCTCTCCCAGCATCTCAGTTCTGGGCACCTTGCCCTTCAGAGGCCAGGAATCCCCCAGATGCTCTATCCATTCACCTATAGCAGAGGTGCCGCCAACACCAAACTACCTGCCCCCCTTGCTGGTCCCTGCCCCCAGCTGCTCCTGGGGGCTGGGCTGCTGTGGGGGTGGGGAGTGGCTGGCAGTTGGTACCATAAAAAGGGATGGGCAGGAAACAGGCTCCTGACATCCTGCTTGGCCCCTCCCCCAGAGCTCCTGCTGGCCACCTGGCTGCCAGTGGAGTGTGTACACAGGACTTGGCTGGTGCTGGGGAGAGACTGGGTGGGGATGCTGGCTTGCCTGGTTTGTCACACTTCTTCCTGCTTCCCATGGCCAGGGTGAGAGCGTGTCCCTATTCGTGGGCAAGGCTGTACCCTTGTGAGTGCCTGGTTGTGGGTTTCTTTACATATTCACGGGCTCTCAGGGCTGGAAGGGACTTTGGAAGACCTTGTCCCTCACACCGCCTTCTGCCACATCCATGCTAAATACTCATGTGAATTCTCCCTGATGACTCCTCATGACTGGAAGCTTCCTTTCCCTCCAGACAGTCCATCCTCACTGAAGCTGGAATACTGAACTGAAAACTCTGCCCGGCATCCTGGACGGTACTCCACCCTCCATATCTACAGGAACACAGGACCAGAACAAGGTGTCACAGAGCAGCACGCTGAGATGTTCATGAGTTCCCACTATGTACAAGCACTGAGCCCAGTGTCATACATACATTCGCTTTCAAAATCATCTTAAAACTCTGCGGGGTCATGTTTGTGGTTATCTCTGTTTTATTGAAGAGGTAATGGAGGCTCAGAGAAGTGAAGAAACTTGCCAGACATCTCACAGCCAGGAAATGGCAAAGCTCGTATTCAAACCCAGGATGTTGGGCTCAGCCTGAGTTTAATTCGCACATTGTGTTGCAGACACTACTCAGAGAGAATGAGAGTGGGGAGAGAACGCACACGCACGTCTGTGCCCACCCTCACTGCCACTTCTGGGGTGCAGAGATCAGTGGTGCTGTAGGCGACCAGGAGCACTGGATAAGGAACTAAGATGTCAGGAAGTGCGGTGCTGGGGATGGTCTTGAGCCTTGCTCACGCCAGGCAAGTGCTCTGCCACTTAGCAACATCCCCTAGGCCCCCCTTTCTTCCCCCTCTTCCTTTCCTATCCCTTCCCTCCTCTTTCATCGCCATTATCTAATTTAAAAGTCAGCTTATCGGCATGCGCATTTGGAGTGCTTCCAGAGCGAGAAACTTCACCTGTGCATTGCCAGGCCCAGACAGATCTACTGGCCTCCACAGACGTTGGCTGAAGTGTGGAATAAATGTGGCTGGGAGCTGGGAGAAAAATAGGGGAGCTCTGTATTTACGTTCCACACCGGCCAAAGGTTAGGTGCTTGGTACACGGTTCAGAGAGTTTTATGTTCAATTTTATGTCTAGACAGAGTTTGAGATGAAGTTATCACTTCTCTTCTAATTAGTTCAAGAAGGCTTCCCCAGGCGCTGCTTTTGGGAGCTCTCCTGTCGTCTTGGCTTTGCCATCTGTCCCCAAGAGTAGGCCTTGGCTGCAGTGGGCTGAGGGAACGAGCACTGGGTTGAGAGTCAGGTTACCCGGGTCTTTGACCTTGGTTCTGCCACCAGCTTGCCATGTGGCCTTGGATAAATTAACCTTGCTCTTCTGAGTCTTGCCTTCCTTATTTGTAAAATGAAGGGATAAGACTGGTCCTATCAGCAACTTTCAGCAGGAGTATTCCCTGAAGTCTACCGCACAGGGCCTCTGGGTGGAGGTGGGCATGTTGTGTGCTGGGCAAAAGCTATCTGGCCAAGAGGTGGACGGAGCTGAAATCTGGCCTGTGTTCTCCCCAGACCATGTGTTTTTGTGGGGACTGCATCCATCTGGAGAGAAAGGCACTTTTTCCAACTCATGCAGAAGTACCGCATGCAGGTCTCATGCAGATTGGCCTCCTGAGGCTGGAGTGGGAGGTGCTGAGGAGAACTCATTGGAAAGTGGCACTGTGAGCTGGGGATGCAGGGAGGAGCAGGCAGAGGTTCTGCTGTCGAGGGATGTGGAGATGGAGCAGAAGCAGCAGGATGCATGAACTTGGAGCTAACATAGAGGAAAGGGAGGGGGTAGAGAAGCAGCCTCAGCCAGCAGCGGCACCTACATGGGATGGGCCCTTTGGCTGAGGTCAGGGTGCTCTGGGAGCAGTGGTTCCCCATCCTCCGGCCTAACGGCTGTCATGGCCACCTCAAGCAGCTGGTTTCTTTGGTGCGGCTCCTCCAACCAAGCCCCCCTTGGAGGGAGTGTGGAGGAGCTTGGTTCCCAGGGCTTCCCCTCCTTCATGGGGCTCCCCTGCCCTCCTGTCAGGCCCTCCAGTGCAGTGTGCAGACAGGCATGGCCCAGCCCTCAGGGAATGTACCATCTCTCAGGGCCTTTGGGCACGGGTCTAATGGGAAGTGGCCCCTGTCCCCTAGGCCTGGGGAGATCTGTGGACATTGTGGGACAGTCTTGGTAGCTACACTGGGCTCAGTCTGGCCCAAGGCAAAGGCTTTTACCCTAGGACCAAGAACCGTGAACGGCTACCTGTTTGGCTTCCACATTCTTCAGCCACAGACCCTCTGATGAAAGGAGGACAATGGCGAAGATCTGTTGGGGACAGATTTCTGACCCCTTCTAGCATCCAGGGAAGATGTGGGAATCACTGAGGAGGATGGACCATGAAGGCTTCTACAAACAAGGGGAAGGCAGGCTAGGTCTGGGGGTGCACAGCCTCACTTTCCCTTGGTCAGGGGTGAGGCTGAGGGCACTGAGGGGGCCTCGATCTGTGAAGGTGACACAGAGCCTCAGCCGGACTGCACCCTAGAGGTCATTCATCGCCCTCCCTGGCCCTGCCCTCGGTAGCCCTTCGTCTGAATGAATCTTGCATCATCTGGCCACAAGAGGAAGTCCCCACTTCTGTCTAACTTGGTCCTTTCTGCTGCACCTCTTGTTCATTCCTGCATGGTGCAGCAGGCGTATGGTGTGAATGCCAGGGCACTGCGTCTCCTCAGCAGACCTAGTTGTGCAGGGCTGGGATGGCTGTCATCTCTGCAGGGACAACTATAGGGCTGTCATCGTGCCTGTGCCAGGCAAGCTGACCCCTCTCTCCTGGGTGCCCATTATTCCTGCTCTTTAAAAGAAAGAGACTGCAGGGGAGCTGATCATCTGTCTTGCACTCACAGGGTGGTGTGCCAAGCAACATTTTTGTTTTGAGCATGTCCCTACCCCCTGGCTGCCTGATGTCCAGTTTCCTTCCCACAGGCCAGTGAGACAGGGACACTGAGCAGCTTGCACTAGAACCAACTGTGTGTCCTCCACTCGGATGGATCCTAGTGGTAACGGGAACGACAATGAGCTGACCTTTGTTGGGCTCTTACTGTCTGCTGGGTACTCCTCAAAATGTTCACATGTTTACATTCATTTCTTGTTGCTGCTGTAATAACTTAGCACAAACTCAGTGGATCAAAGCAACAAACATTTATTATCTTGTAGTTCTGCTGAGGACTAGAAATGTGACACAAGATTCCCTGGGCTAAAAACCAAGGTGTAGGAAGGACCAAACTCCTTTCCACAGGCTCCAGGGGCTTCTGTGGCCCGGTCTTTTCCAGCTTTGAGAGACCACCTACCTCCCTTGGCTCATGGTACCTCCTCCAGTTTTAAAGCCAGCCAACATTGGGTCTCTCTGCTGCTTCTTCTGCCCTCCCTTCTCTCTCACCCAGCCTGGAGAGGTCAAGGACTTTTAAGGACCCACTTAGGGAATACAGGATGGGTCTCTCCATCTTGAGAGCCATTATCATGGTTTGGATTTTTTTTTTTCGACAGTACTGAGGATTGAACCCAAGGCCTTTGCCCTGAATTACATTGCCAGCTCTTTCTATTATTTTTTATTTTCAGACAGTGTCTTGCTAAGTCTGTAAATTGGCTAGGTTGGGTTTGAAATTTCGTTTCTCCTGCCTCAGCCTCCCAGAGTGCTGGGATTAAGGCATGCACCACTATGCCTGGCTGGTTTGGCTTTTAAATGTCCCCCAAAGGTCATGTGTTAAAGGCTTGGTCTCACCTTTGGCACTGTTGGGAGATGATGGAACCCTTAGGAGGGAAGGCCTAGTGGGAGGAAGTCAGGACACTGGGCATGCCTTGAAGGGGATATTAGGACCCCACCTGTCCTCTCTTTTGCTTTGCTCCAACACATGTGCCTGCTGTGATGTTTTGCCTCAGTACAGGCCTAAAGGCAACAGGGCCACATGACCATGGACTGAAGCCTCTGAAACCATGAACCAAAATAATCTTTCCTCCTTTTAAATCGTTTATCTCAGGCATTTGATCATAGTGACAGAAAGCTGACCAACACAGCTGCACTTTAATCCCATCTGCAAAGCCCCTTTACTGTGCAAGGAAACATTCCCAGTTCTCAGGGACCAGGGCACAGATACCTTTGGAGTCCGTTATTCTGCCTGCTACAACATACTTCAGCCTTCTCACACAAAGGGTGTGTGAACAGTAGGTTGTGTTGTTGCTTCCATTTTAGAGATAAGGAGATAGAGGTGCAGAGAAGCTGAATAACGTGCCCACACTTGCTTTGACAGTAGTAGTCTGTTTAGGATCCAAACTGGAGCAGCCCCACTTCACAGCTGCCCCCTAGTCTCTGTGACAAAAGCAGAGAGTGGGAGGTGGGAAATGTACCAGTTCTACGTGGTAGGAGGCCAAGTCCCCCTCAATCAGTGGAACAGCAGAGTTGCACGTTTGCAGATTCCTATGCACCCAGCCCTGGGCCAGGCCCCTGGGGCTGTGTGACAGAGCTCCCGCAGGGACCCAGGTGCTGAACTCCCTCTCTTTCCCATCACGGTGTGAAAGAAAGGCTGGAGGCCCTCCTGTGAGGACAAGTGGAGGAAAGGACCTGAGTTCTCCTGGGCTCATGGCTCAGGGTCCGGGCTGGGCTCAGGTGGGAGAGGAGAGAGCTGGGTGCCCTGCTCCCTGTGGCCCCTGCTGGATAGGCCCAGAGCCCTGCGGGCTGGTTCACCAGGCTCTTTCTGCCCACTTGTCATGATGGGGAATGGGTCCTGGGTGAGCCTGGGACCTGCAAATCATGGAAATTAAGACCAATTAGAAGGGGAATCGGCTGCCCTGGCAGGGCTTCCAGCCGCAGAAGCAGCTTGGGAACTTTATGGATGTTTCGTCCCATTTTGTGGTCCAGCTGGGAAGCAGAAACATGCCAGCTCAGCACAAGGCCACATTAAGATGCTTCTGCCCAACCAGGCAGGGGGTCACCTCGACAGGATCCCCAGGCCCCTCCCCAACAAGCTGCCAGCCCTGCTTTCTACCCTGCGGGACCACTAAAATCAGCATCCTGTGCACAGGGCTCCCTTTCAGCCTCACGTCGCAGGCTCCTTTCTCTTTCCACACTAGCCATTTCTTCCACACAGACCTCTGGAGGGTTGAGCCTGGGGACCCGGAGGAGGCAGGGAGACAATCTTAGTCACCTTGACAGCTGCAGGTCACTTGGTCTGTCTCTGCTTCTGCCTCCTGTCCCTTTTGTGGCCCCATGCCCGTGCCCGTGCCAGCCTGAGAGTTCTTTTTGTTTCCTGCCAGGGACAGCTCTTGAACAAACCCTTCCATTTGTTTTTTCCCGAGAGAGAAGCTGGCCAAGCTCTGAGGAATCGTGCGTACCCAAGGAGCAGAGACCCCATGGCTCTTTGGTGGTGCTGTCAGGGTGGTGCTGGAGGGTAAATGACAAGGGCTGAATGACTTCTTCAGGTTCCCAAGTCCTTGCTGCCTTTCATTTTTGTCTCTTGGCCCTGGTCCTTGGCCCAGGTCTAACTGGCCCGGAGGAGGTGGCTTAACCTTGGTGCCTCGGAGTGAGCACAACAATAGTACCTGTCTCCTTGGGTTATTATGGGGATTAAATGATTTAAATATAAAGTGCACGGAATGGCACCTGCCACGTAGGAAGTGCCACATAAGTATTAGTTATTGTAATAATTATTATTACTCATGCTATTTAAAAGACGGTAGTATGTTGTTTTAAAACTGCAGGGTCTGGAGTCAAGCAGACTTGCGTTGGAGTCCCAGGTGCTCCCCTTCAAGGCTCTGTAACCTCGGGAAAATAGTCCCACCTTCTGAGTCTGTGAAGTGGGGCTGATAATACCGCAACTGACTTTGGACGAGACAGCTGAGACTGTTCAATGGCTGTGCAGTGCCTGGTGTGCCATTCTTGGTCTTCTTGTTTGGGGAGCAGATTCAGGATAGTCTCTGTGGGAGCAAGCAGGACTCCCAAAGCACAGCTGTGACCTCCAGGGTGGCCAGACCGTGCAGGAGATTCCTCAGGCAGAGGGCTTGCTCTTGCCTGGGCAATGTGAGGATGGGAGCAGGAATCCTGGTTCTGCTTCTTGCCATCCTGAGACCCAGGAGCAAGGAGGTGGCAGGTGAGGTGGTGAGGCCGTGGTCCTGTCTGGGCTCCTCCACATGCCATGGTCAGAGCCGTGAAGAACACAGGCTGGCCTTTGTCCACACTGGGTGTCTGCTGATGGTGACAGCACACCAGGAGGCCCGACACAGAGGGCTGAGCGAGCTATGCGTCTCTCCCTAGAGAGTCTTCCCCGACTGCAGTCTCACCTGGGTCCTCTGTCCAAGGCTGCTGCAGCTCTTCATCCTTTGTCTCTCTGGTGCTTATTACAATTTTCCAAACATGAAAATGTTACATGATTACTGAAAGGGTGGACTGGGGATGTAGCTCAGTGGTAGAGCACATGGTTAGCAGGCACGGGGCCCTGGATTCCATTCTCCATCCACAGAGAGAGAGAGAGAGAGAGAGAGAGAGAGAGAGAGAGAGAGAGAGAGAGAGAGAGAGAGATTATTCCCAGATGTCTGCATGGTTAACCAAAAGCAAATCCTGGACTATGTGCTCCATCATATTTTGATGACTCAATAGATAGTAGCAGTTAGTACTTACTAGTTTTTGTTATATGTCAACCATTAGTCAAGAACCTGATATATATTAATCAATTTAAGCCTCACAATACTCCTATGATGTATGTATTAATATTATTTCTGTTTGCAGATGAGGAAGCTGAGGCACAGGAGATTATGTAACTTGCCTAAAGCCACACAGCCATCAGCTGGTGGAACTGGGGTTCAGCCAGGCAGTTCGGCTGAGCCCTGGTTCCTGCTACATTGTCCTTCCAGCTATGTCCCTTTCCTGGGCCTGTTATCTGGGCCTCTCAGCATTTCTCTTCCTAACTGTTTGGCTGATGGCATGCCATGTTCTTTCTTCCAGCTAGACCTCTCCCTGCCATGGTCTCCACTCGCCCATGCATTCTCTTCCTCTGTCAGAAACCTTCCAGGATGGGTGTGATGAATGAAAGCAAGAAGGAACATGACCTTTGCCATCCTCTGGGCACCTTCTGCTCTATGAAGGGCAAGTCTCAGCAGAGTCCTGCCAATTGCAGCACTGTTGGTCCTGTTGGTGACGAATGAGGTGAGATAAGGACAGAACCCAGTTTCTTCTAAGTGGCAGGTGGGAGGTGGGCAGGCACCCAGTTCTGTGCAGAGCCTTGGTGTTGCTAAGCCTGAATGCGAGTGTGGGCCAGAGTGGAATTGCTGAGGACCCTTGAGAGGTGCAGCTCTCCTTTGCAGAGGCCTCCCACTCCCATACCCCCAAGGCTCAGAGCTTCCTCCAAACCCAAAGGGAACCCAGCTTCAAAGGACATTGCAGTGCACGTTCTCTGGCTCTCGCCGAAGGCAGACAGCTGAGGCTGATCATAGTGAGGCAGTGGACCTGCACTCTGGTCTCCGCTCCATCATTCGTACGAGATATGTCTCTAAGAGCCAAGTGTCTTCGTTTATAACACAGTGTGAGGGGGGGCTTGGGTCACGTACTTCTAAGGTCACCTCTAGTTCAGGATTTCAAGAAGACAGTGGTACTTAGGAAGTCCCTGGGAGTTTTCATCACAAATTACCCCTGGGAACATGAATTGGAGGTCAGAGGGGAAGTGGCTACCTTGTGGTTGACACAGTGCCAGGGGCTTCACATTCCTTATCTTGGTTAACAAATACAATTCTCTTCCTCCTTTTCCTTCTCCTCATTCTTTATGGAAGAAACATGGACTTTCAAAGGCCCATGTTACTTGTTCAAGGTTGCACAGTGTAAGGGGGAGAGATAAAGTCTGACATCAGGGATCAGACTCAAAGTCAGTACAAATCTGAGGTCCAGGATGTGATTCGAGGCGGGTCCCGGTCCACAGGTGAGGCGGAAGGGCTGGGGTTGAAGCAGGGTTTTGGAGGTTGCTGTGCTGATGGAATGCCATCCGTAGTGCCCAGAGCAGAGAGGCAGTGTGGCAGCCACGGAGGTGCACTCAGGAGAGGACCTGAGCAGTGTTCAAGGAAGCTGGCAGCACTGGTCCCAGGGAAGGGGACTCCATAGGTTCCTGGCCCCCAAAAGTGCGGGGGTGTTCAGTCTTGTGGGCTGCAGATGGCGGCAGCGCCCAAGGTCCCTGGGGCAGGGACTCAATCTGCACACCTGCACCGACATGCTCTGTCCTCAGCTGTCACTACCTGCTGTCACAAAGACAAACAGGCCTGTGCCTGGCCCACTCTGACAACACGTCATCTCCTGGCACTCACCTTGGCTTTCGGGTTCCCAGCCCCTCCCACATACAGCTTGTGTGTGTGTGTGTGTGTGTATCTTCCACCTTGGCCTGCACAGTTCTCTGCCGTTTATAGGCCTCTCTTGGGGTTGTACAAACATATGTGCACATCTCTTTCACACACACACACACACACACACACACACTCACACACCCCCAGTCTCACTCTCTGCTCCTCAGTAGATTTTTCTCTCCAATTCATGCACAGCTCTGGGTCCTGGAGAATGCCATTCATCTTTAAAGGGCCCAGGCTGTTTCTCTTCCCACTGCCTGCTGCCTCCTACTTTCTCATAGGCTCAGGCTGTGGAGGGGGCTCTGCCAGGCCTGCCGCTGAATCAGTCCCTGGAAGCTCTTGGGTCCCTGCCTCAGCCTCCGTGCAGGCACCCCCAACCCTACCCTGGTCACCACACTGGGCAAGGCCCCCTACTGGATGTGGCATCCTCAGGAGCAGCAGGCCAGGGAATGGCTCTGTGGGTGGGGACAGGCAGGGCTGGAAGGGATTTGTCTGCCTTGGATTCTTCTCTGTAAACATTTTTGTGTATTTGCCATGATGTTCCATTCATTTCGGCTGATGTCACTGTGGTGCATTGGAGCAACTTTGACATTTGTGTAGAGCCCTGACCTGGGAGTCAAGGAACCCTGGTTCTGGTACTAGAGGAATCCCAGTTTCCTTATCAGATAGATGAGGGGTTTGGAAGCAATCGTCTTTGGTTTCATTTAAAATTTTGAGAGTCACTGGGCATGGTGACACATGCCTGTAATCCCAGCACTTGGGAGACTGAGGCCAAAGGATCAGCATGAGTTCAAGGCCAGCCTGGGCTACATCGTGAGTTGAATGCCAACCTGATCTACATAGAGAGACTCTACCTCACGAAACTAAACTAAACTAAACTAAACTAAAATTTTGAGAGTTGAGATTTCTTTATTTAGAATCTATCTGCACTTGCTCATTCCAATTAAACTACTGTAACTTATCTGTCGTGTATGCAGACATCATGTGTGAAACACACACATATACATGTGCATAGCCATGTCCAGCTCAGCTTAGCTACTTCATGTTTTGCAGGAACTTCCCAAGTCGCCTGGGTACAGATCCCTTCTCAGGGTTGGTGCTTCAGGCAGGGGGGAGTGTGTGCGTGCCGCAACCCTTCATGGCACATGCTTTGTTGAAATGACCTGGCAGCTCACCAGCCTCTCCATCCCTCCTGTAACCAAATCCCTATGATGAAGGACCCAGATTCCAAGCCCAGCTCTTGCTGCCCTTGCCCCTCGGGGCTACTGAAGAATAGGTCAGTGGAGAAGCCTTGAAGGAGTGCAATGATCACCAAACCTTGGAGTGTCAGAGCTGTAAGGACTTCCCTGAGCTCTAGTTTAGTCAACAGGCTTCCAAACCCTCCACTTAAAATGTGGAACCTCAATTCTGATCACATCTTACCTGAATGTGTAGACAAGCAAAACTGCTAGTATTAGGGTGGGTGGCAGTCTACTCAGGTCCCCTCTCCATCACCGCCCCCACCTGCCACAGAGTGAAGAGCTTCCTGCAAATACAGCCTCAGAACCTTGACAAGTACAGCTGGAAACCCACCCACCCAGCCCACTAGCTCTCCAGTATGTCCCCTGGTCCAGCAGCATCAGCATCAGCATCAGCATCAGCATCAGCTGGAGACTTATTAAAAACGCAGATCCTCAGGCTCTCCTCCCCATATGCTGAATCAGGAATCTGGGGGTGTGATTGGCAACGTATATCTCACAAGATCTCTGGTGATTCTGATGTGCACCACAGTCTGAGAAGCACTGAACATTTGTTGTCTAGATGGGGCCCTGTTGCCCAGAGAGAGGTATGCGCCTTACCCCAGGTCACAGAAACTGGTACAGTGGTCAGACTATGATCCCAGGCAAGACTGCCTGACTCAGGGTGTGGCTCATCATCATTCATGAGATAAATCTGGGGAGGCTTCTGGGAAGAGGCAGAGTCAAAAGGAAACGGGCATGTTTGAGCATAGGCCGGCAGGAGCAAGTGTGGAGGCAAGCCTGGCACAAGGGAGGAGACCCGAGGGGGGCCCAGGTGGAAGTGTGGCTGGCAGGGGAGGGGGTTCACCAGTGCAGGGAGTAGGAGTGGAAGCACTCAGCTTGCCAACCCCGTGTCCAGGTCCTCAGAAGCCCAGGGACCTCTCCCATGGAATTAGAGAGCGGTTAACATCTCTGGCTAATTAGCCACTGCTTGCTACCGACCCGGGAGGAGAGGGGAGCAGGGAACCGGCCGCTTTGAAAGGCAGGCTGCTCCTTGACAAAGCTGGCCTGCGGAGGTTTCAAAGACAACTTCTGAGCGGCCTGCACGTTTCATGTTCATTAGATCCTTGCTTCTCAGGCTCAAAAGACAAACTGGGATTTAAGGGTTTTTTTCCCTCTTTGGAGACATTTCATTCGGAGCTGAGCTTTCTGCTGGGGAGGAGGCTGAGTGGCTGAGCTCCTTGCTCCTCCAAATCCACAGCCTTAGCCCAGCTCAGCTCCACCTTCTTTACGCTCTGAAAGCGTCCTAGGCAGCCCTCCACCAAGCTGTGTACCGCCCCCTGCCCAGGTAGGATGGGCAGGTACGGCTGGGCAACAGGTGGCATCTGATGAGAGATATAGTACAGATACTACTGGACCTTAAACTCGGTGATGGCGGGACCCAGAGTGCTTGTCTTTGTCTCCCAGGCGTCTAAGTGCTCAGTAAATTTTGCCTGAATGAGTGAGTAAATGAAAGGATGAATGAATGGGCCGATGTTTGCCCCGTGCTTCTGGATCACATTCCGCTGTTCCCTACCCTGTTTTGTATTTCAGGAAACTATATTTCCCAGGCTCCCTTGCCTTCTGGCTTCTGGATGGGGTCAACCAATCAGAAGCACTGAATGGTGAATATGGGGGGAGGGAAAAGCAGGACCTTTCTCCCTTGCCTGTGTGTCCGGCCAGTCTCTGCAGCCTTGGAGTGGCTTCCTTGGCTCCTGCTGAACAGGCCTCCCAGTGGCCCCACTTCCTCTAGTGGCCCAGGGGCTCTAGCTTGTGCCTGGTGACCTCAACCTTTAGAGGCCTCAGCCTTAGAACACTGTCTCTTCCTCCAGCCCTGGGAAGGGGACAGTTTCCTACTATGGCTCAGTCTGTGTCACCCTGCCTCTTCTGTCACCTGCACAACTAAGCTTCTTGTTTAAGTCCCTCTGCTTGGAAAGCCTAGAGTGGTTTCTCTCTCTTTCTCTCTCTCTCTCTTTTTTTTAGCAGACCCTGGAATGAATGAGTGAGTGTTCTTCACGTTCCCTACAGGAACAAGACTCTGTATAAGTAGCCAAGTCTGAGTGGGTTTGATCTGCCAGGGACCTAGAATCCTACAGATGAGGCAGCCTGCCCCAGGCAGGACACCCTGTTCCACTGCCAGGGCATGTGCCTCTGGCACATGGGCAATTCTCTGGCCCAAGGCATGTTGCCTTTCTAGCCCAGTACTGTTCACACCCTCTGAGCCCAGCTCCGCTGCATGCTGCAAAAGCGTAAAATACGGTCCATCTCACCTCCATAAGGATGCCTCCTAGCGAAAACCACAAAATAGTAACTGTTGGTGAGGACCGGGAGAAATTGAATTGAATCCCCTGTGAACTTTTGGTGGGAACGTAAAATGGTGTGGTTGTTGTGGAAAACAGTATGGTGGTTCCTCAGAAATTCAATATAGAATTGCCATAGGATCCAGCAATTCTATTTCTGAGAATATGTCCAAAAAATTGAAAGCAGGGGCACAAAGAAATATTTGTAGCCTCATGTTCATAGCAGCATTATAATATAATGCTAAAATGTGGAAGCAGCCCAAATGTGCACAGACAGATGAGTGGATAACATAACATAACAAAGCATATTATTCAGCCTTAAAGAGGAAGGAAATTCTGAACCTTAGACCACTATCCTAAGTGACATAATCCCAACACAAGAGACCAATACTGTATGATTCTATCTTCCACACCCTGTGGCCAAAAGCAGAGACAGAAAGTAGATGTGGGTTGTCAGGGGCTGGGAGAAGGGGAAATGAGCAGTTATTGCTTAATGAGTACAGAACTTCAGTTTTGCACAATGGAAAGGATTATGGAGATGGCTGGTTGGAAGGGTTGCGCATTATGTGTACATGGTGGTATATATATATGCCACTGAACCATACGCTTAATAATGGTTAAGATGGTAAGTTTTACATCATGTGGTATAGTGCATCTACTAAAACTTAAAAAGAAATTTAAAAAGCCCAAACAGTGTAGTGTAAGAGGTGGCATAAAGGCACAGTGAGACGCAGAGAGGAAAACGCCGTGTGCTGCCTGCCAGACCCCGTTCCGGCCTTTCAGTCTTCCTCCCTCTGAATGCTCACAATGACATTGTTGGGTGGATCATCTTATCCTCATTTTACAGAAGAGATAGAGACTCTAAGAGCTTAAGTGACCTCTTTCCTTTCTCACAACCAAATGCTCGCTAAGTTCTGTCCATTCTCTCTCACTCTTCGCCTCTTTTTGCTGACCGGCACATCCTCGCTCCTCCCTTGAAGTGCTCAGTCCTCCTTCAGTCTCCTGACTCAGCTGCCTGCCCCCAGCTCCCTTTGCTCCAGTCCATCTACCCCACCCTGCCAGGGCCATTTTCTAAAATGCAGGTGGAACCCAGCACCCTACTGCCGAACACTCCTTTTGCATGGGTAAGGAGGCCCAAACTCCCTGGCAGCAAGGCCCTTGGGAAAGTGGACTCGGCCCCACTCCTGGCTCCAGTGGTGTCTCTTTGCTTCCCACTTAATTCTCACACCCATTGTTCAGCCTCACAGAGCCACTTAGTCTCTCCAGCAGAGCCAGTGGGTTGTCCCTCCTGGCCTGTGCGAGGGCTACTCCCTTAGCTCAGGGACCTTCCTCCTCATGTCCCCGGCACACGCTGCAGCCAAGGTCTTAGCATCTCCAGTTCCAGGACACCTTGTCCAGCTCCCCTGTTTGAGGATGGGTCCCTTTCCCCACTCCCTTGCCTTTGCATTCCTCTTCCATTCATCACACCACATAGTAGCCATCGATGTATGTCTTAATTTCTCCTCCTAAACTGCAAGCACCTGGAGAGAAGGACCTTTGGTTCATCCATTCATTTGTTTCAAAACATATACTGGACACTCACTTCATGCCAGGCACTGTGCCAAACCCTGGGACGCTTGGTTCATGCATAGACTATGTGGTCCAATGTGGGATAATTGGTTACGCCAACAGCAATAACAACAGATATGTCATTATAGATTATGAAGAAGAGAAGGGCGTGGTATCTTTGGTGTCTGGTACTGGTAGCTATATAAAACATTCTACTTTTCAGCCCCTACCCTGTCCCTGGGCACCAGTGGGCCCTAACATCCCAGTGTGTTCACAGCACCGCTCCCTGCTGATCTGCACGCTCCTCACGCAAGGGATTCAGTCTCTTGGACTTGTGTCTCCAGAATGTGGCAACATGGTGGGTGTATGAAAATGGTGAGTTGCCACGACAGTGCTGTAGCATCCTCATGTGTGAATGAAGAGGACGCTTGCCATCTGGCGGGGTCCAGGCCAGTGGGCAGTGGGGTTAGGGCCATGGCCAGGGCTGCCCTTCCTCTCTGAGGACCAGTCCTCCATGGCTGTAGAACTCAGGAAAAGAGGAATCCCTTCAGCTCTGTTACTCACTAGCTGTGTGGCCTTGGGGAAGCCACATTGCTTTTCTGGGCTTCAATTTCCTCATCCGCCAAATGGAGGTAACAATAGCACTTTGGCCATAAGTTTAATATGAAGAGTTTTAAACTGATAGACAGAAAGTACTAGAGCAACGCCTGGCACAGGTTCTGTGTGTCTGAACTATTATTGTGATTTTTTATTGCAGGCTTGCGGCCAGCGCCTGTGTCACATGCCTGCAACTCCTCACCCGACCCCACACATGACCCCACTCCCTTTTGCCCTGCACGCAACCGGAGCCCCATCTCTCCCTCTCACCCAGAAGCTGTGGATAACTGGGGCTGTATTAAGCATGTTTGACTCGGGTGTGATCGGTGGCCGCTGTGTGAGTCGGCAGAGAGGAAGCGGCCAGGGTGCAGGGGGTGGGGCGAGAACCGGGCTGAAGACGTCCAGGCTCAATGAGCCCACTGTGGGCACAGAGTGAACAGTCCCTCATGTGACACACCGGTTGGGGGTCAGCACAGACAAACACATATGGACTTAAACACCCCGTGACATCTACCATCACGAGGGAGAGCAAGGAGGCCCCAGGAACGGTTTCCTCTTCCTGTCTTCCTGCCTCCGGGTGCCTTGTCCTGCACTGCCCCGTGCACTGAGGTGATGATATCTTCTTACCTGTTCACCCAGCTCACCGCACT
Source organism: Hystrix cristata (assembly GCA_004026905.1). Lineage (NCBI taxonomy): Eukaryota > Metazoa > Chordata > Mammalia > Rodentia > Hystricidae > Hystrix > Hystrix cristata. Next base: position 58,598 of record PVJO010005821.1, on the reverse strand, counting down.
GCAGGCAGCCTGAGGGTGCTGACTGTGTCATATTTACCTCCAGGTCTTGGTGCAGGCTTGGGGCCTAGCAGCTGTGAAATGTCTTTTGGTTGGTTGGATGAACCCCAACTCAGGAAGCGACTGGCTGCCTGGTTCTTGAGCAGAGTTTGACAAATCATAGCTTGTGGACCAAATGTCACCTGCTGCCGGGCTATTCTACGGCCATCAAGTTAAGAATGGCTTCTACACTTAATACAGATTTTAAATTGACACCTAATAATTGTACATACTTATGGGCTCACTGTGATGTTTTGATTTACATATTTGCTGTGAGCGTCTGCATTTTAAAGGGCTGCGTTGCTTAAAAAAATCAAAGAATACTAATGTGCCATGGAAATGTATGTGGCTTGCAAAAAACTTGCCCATTCCTCTTCTAGAAGCCTGCCTATTCCTCAGTTTCTCTGTCTGTGAAACGGGAGGCCTGAATTAAATACCACAGTGGTGCCAAGTGATGTCATTCTGCTTTCCTTCTTGTTTTGGTCTTTAAGGGTCCAAGTTGTACTTATCCTGATCGACAGCCTACACACAATAGGTGCCCAGGAGATGCTGGCTGGTAACACGGGGATGTGGTCACCCTTCCGTCCTCAGCTCTCCCAGGGCTCAGGTACAAACAGAATCCAGCCCATGCTCATCTTTGGGGGCTCCACCCCCTTTCCAGTCCCTTGGTGCTGGAGCAGGAAGTTGTCACACTCTTCTTGGCCTGCTGTTTAGTGGGTGAGGTGCCCGTACGGTTTGGTGAGAAATTCAAGGTCTCAGAGCCTTGCTCTGTTAGCACACAACTATGTGATTTTATGCAAGTAATTTAATTCTCTGAACCTCTGTTTCTTCCCCTGAAAAAGGGGATAATAATTCAGTACCCACCTCCTAGGGTTGCAGTGAGACTCGAAGCGGGTAATTAAACAGGAGGTATTCTGTAAATTCTACAGTGCTGTCCACTTGCGAGGAATTGATGCTGTTGTTGATACAGGGCCCTGCTTTGCTGCTTAGTTCTACTTGATACACTTTAGCACGTAATGTGGTTCTGATAGGAAGATTTGATTCTTGAAGGGCAAGGTAGAGTCTGGAGGGTAACTGGGCTCAGGGCTGGGGTGTTTGTGATCTTGAGATTCCCCCCACCTGATCTCTGCCTCTTCCTTCAGTTGTGAAGGTTCGGAAAGACTGGGAAAGGATAATTTGTTAAGACTTTAGGGAGGGTGCATCCCCAGAGTCTTGATCCTTAAGCCATTCACGGGGCAGGGGACCTAGGCAGACTCACATGCAGTCTCAGCAAGTCCCCTCCATCACCTCTGTCTGCTGGGAGGGAGAGTTTGGTTTTTCTCCCTAGCTCAGGTCCTCCCTACTCCCCCACGGCTTGTTCTGCCACAGGATGTAATAACCTTCACTGGTCTTTGTTTAGTATTTTCAACAAGCTCTCTGTATGTCAACTCCTTTGCTTTCTACAAAAACCCTCTGTGGTAGGAATATTAACCTCTTCCCCCACTGTCACCCCACTTTATAGATAAAGATACTAATGTTCACGGAAGTTAAGCAGTTTATCAAAAGGGACTGTCCCAGCTGGACAAGACCTGGTCTCCTTACTTCCAGAGCTCTTGGTAGGACACCAAACTATCTTTCTTTACCTGCCTTGGTTCCCGTCATGAATCTTCCTTCTTTTTGCTCCATCCTGGGCCCGGGAGAATCCCCTTCCCTGCCTACCTGTGCTGCTGCAGTGCCGATGTCTCCTGTCGTGTAAGCCCGCTGCAACAACAGCAGGTCTGTAGGGGCCTGCCTCCCTGGCCGGGCCTGACTTTCAGGGTCCCGGGGTAGAGATGGCTGTGGAAGGCACGAGCCAGCGGCACCAGAGAGGAGATGTCAGACTCAGTTACCATGACATAGACTATTCCTGCTGCCAGGGGCCCCGGGTGTCACACTGCATTAAGTATGCACTCAGGGCCTACTCCCTCCAGTCAAGAGATCCTGCCACCTGCCCCCTCTCTATTCGCTGTGCTCGATGCCACACTTTGTGGCATTCCTGGCCCCTGGGAATGCCATTCATAGAGACAGAGTGCTCGACCAGCGGCAGGAATCTTGATCCCTCCAAAGTCCCATCTGGCCTCCCAGGCGCCAGGCTCCTACTGTCATTGGTGCAGAGTCCAGGGTTTTAGGACCCGTCCATTCCTCTGTGGGCTCAGCTCAAAGACGCTGCCCTACAGAAGCCCGGATGCAGGCCTGGATTACATGGGCAAGAACTCCAGGCTTTGTCTCCACTAAAGGGAAGATGCTCCCATGCCTGTGGGGAACCCGGCAGCCCCTTCCCACTACAGGGGTCCTGTCTCCACGCTTACCCTCAGCTTCATCATAGCCACTCCTGCTTCCTCCATATGTGGAATTAGGTTGGGGATAGGAGGGTGGGCAGTGAAGGGACAGCAGAGAGGGTCATGTCCCCATACTTGAGGAAAGAAGTGCTTCCTGGGGGGGTGCTCTGTGTGGTGGCCAGCATGAGGAGCATCGGGTAGAGGGCATGAGCTGGCCACATACTGTGTCCCAGAGTCCAGGGCTGCTGTGACCTGCCCTTCCTCTTGAGGCCTTCCTGGTGGCCCCCTTGGGGTCTGGCCCAGGCCTGTCTTCCTGCCTCATGACTCTATCAATGCTCACCAGGACTCTGGCCTTCCCAGTGCCCTTCCTGCCTCCAGCGTTATTCTTCCTCCATCGTTTCCACAAGGCTGCTGACACCCTAAGGTGCTATCCAGGTCTCCGCCTTGCTCCAGTTCCTTTGCTAGCTCCACATCGTGGACAGGATGGTGCTTGAACTTCTTTTGAGCAAGCACCTATATCCCATCAGGCCCTGTATTTCAGCCCCTCCTGTCCTCTGCAGCCTGTGTCTTCCCAGTAGTGTGGGCCTCTGGCTAGGTACGTATGTGGCCCCGGACACACCACTTTGGCCTATGCTGATCCCACTCCTGGAGATGACTGTGACCCCTTTCAATGCACCTCAGCTGGGAGGCCTCCCTTAGTCTCTGCTTCCACTGCCTGGCCACAGTCTGTGGCCGGCTTCCTGTAATGATTACCCTTGATGTTTGGTTGCCTGTTGATGTTTCTCCCTGACTGTTGTTAGTGAGCCACTGGGCACTGAGATAACATCTTATCACCCTCTTATCACCCATACCCTCAGCAACAGTTCTATGCCTGGCCTGTTTTGCTGATACACAATAGATGTTTGAAAAATGCTCACATTACCAAACAAATCAATGACGGGGGCCATTCAGATGTGTTCCGGGGTTCTTCTTGTTCCCTAGTCCTTCCCTCTTGCCTACGACACCTCCCTGTGGGATGGGAGGGTGGGGTAGATCTGAGAACCTGCAGTACAAGATGCCTCAAAGGGGCTTGGTCACTGGATGGCGGGCTCCCATGAAGACGGGGATCTCCAAGGAGCTACTAGCTTCTCTCTCGTTCTGTCCCCATCATTCCCTGGCATCCTCTGGACAGCGCTCTACCCAAGTTGCTGGCATTCAAAGCCAGACCTGGCCTTAGAACCCAGCTCACTAAGCCCATCTGAGGAGCTGCATCTGCTGTGACACCAGTAGCTTCGGCCAACTTGAAACTAGGTCAGGTCCTGCTGGCAGGAGGTGGCTGGCTCGGACAGCCCGGTGCAAAGCTGGCCATCAGGATGCAGTTTCTGGTGGGGAGAGCAGGGGGCTGCTGCAGTGGGCAGAGAGGCGGGGGGGACAGGCTGGGTTGGAGAAGGTTTGTTGCTGAAATGAGGGCAGGTTGAAAGGCTTCCTTTGTCCGACTCTCATAAATTCATTATCTCATTAGCTATTCGTTCTTGCACTCTTCATTCAACAAGTCTTGGATGCTCGCCTTGGGCCAGGCATCGTACTAGGTAGGGTAGAAAGATGAGATCTTTGTATGGAGATGGAAGCAGACCACAACCAGCCGCAGTGTGACAAGCCAAAGTGACTACAGGAAGTGTGCCAGATGCTTTGGGTGCACAGCAGAGGGGACCATCAAGAGGGTCTAGGGAGGTCAGAGACACTCTGAGGCCCAAGGACAAGGTGCTTGCACATATGCTGGATCCCTGTCCCCCATCTGCACCCAGCCACAATTCTATGCTCTATGCCCTTCTCCATATCGGATCCCAAAGGCACCCATTGCTGGGGTGAGGCTGCTGCTTCTGCCTGGTGACCACAATAACCTTTTGGTGGGGCTCCCTGCTTCTACTCTCGTTCATTTGCAATCTGTTCTCCACCTGACAGTGAAAACAATCTTGTTTTCAATATGCACTTATTTTTAAGGCAATACTTGCCCTTAATGTAAAAATGAGTGATTAAAGACAACAAGGCAACAGGAATCTATGCCACTTTTGTTTAGGATCTACCCAGTGACTTCTCATCCACTTGGAATAAAACCCAAAGGTCTTGCCTAGACTACAAATCCCTCCCTGCTCTGGGGGTCTGCCTGCCTCTCAGAGCCCACTCAGCCATCCCTGGAAGTCAATCGGTGTGTTTCTCCAACAGGCCAGTCTCTGTCTTGCCTCCTCAGGGCTTACACATGCTGCCCCTCTGCTTCCAAGTCTGTTCCCAGACTTCAGTGGGCTATTCTTTCTTGTCAGAGTGCAACCTAATTAATGTCACCTCCTCAGAGAGGCCTTCCCTGAATACTGATCTAAAATAGCCCCAAGACACTCTATAGTCTACCACTGTATTCTAAAAAACACCTTTGTTGAGGTATAACGGACATGCAATACACTACACGTTTGTAACATCCTCACTCGGATGCATTTTGACAGAAGCAAAACCTATGAAGTCATCATCACGATCAAGATAGTATCTGAATCCATCACCCCCAAGAGTTTCTTCATATACTTTCATGTCCTTTCCTCCTGTTCATCCCTCCATCCCCCACCCCTGCAACCACTGATTTGCTTTGTTACTATAGGTTAGTTTGCCTTTTGTAGAATTTCATACATATGGAATAAAACAAGCCCCCTCCCTTCTCTGTCTCTCTGAGGATCTGGCTTTTTCACTTAGTGCAATTATTTAAAGATTTATCTATGCTGTATATGGCAATAATAGGTTCCTTTATATTGCCTGGTGGCATTCCAGTGAGTGGACGTAGACCATTGTTACCCCTTTCATCTGTTGATTAGCGTTTGGGGTGCTGGCTATTATACATATGAACGTTTGTACACACGTTGTTTCTCTGTGGCAAAGGGAAGGACTGGATCATATTTAATTTTTAAAGAAACTACCCAGTCTCTTTTTCAAAGTGATCGTATTATTTTACATTCCCTCCAGCATTCTTGTACGTATGTATGAGAATTCCAATTCCTCTACATCCCCAACTAAAATTGGTGTAGTCAGTCTTTTTATTTTTAGCTATTCTAATAACTGTGTATGGCTTCTCAATGCGATTTTAATTCACATTCCCCTAATGATTAATAATGTTAAGAATCTTTTCATGTGCTTCTTGCAATTTGTATATCTTCTTTGGCAAACTGTTTAAATATTTTGTGCCTTCCTCCTTTTTAATTGGGTTGTTTTCTTTCTCCTGAGTGGTGGGATGCACTTTTAATATTCTGAATATAGGTCCTTTATCAGAGATGTGATTTGTAAGTATTTTCTCCCAGTCTCTGGTGTGTCTTTTTATTCTTTTAAGTGCCTTTCAAAGAAAAGAAACTCTTAATTTCATTTAAGTCTCATTTATCAGTTTCTTCTTTTATGGATAATATTTTTGGTGCTACATTAAATAAATCTTTTCCTCACAAGTCATGAAAATTTTCTGTTGTTTTCGCATAGAAATTATATAACTTTAGGCTTCACATTTAGATTTATGACGTATTTTTGAGTTAGATTTTTGTATTTTGCATTTCTTTTATGAAATTTTATCCAGCTCAACTCCAAAACGTATTAAAAGCAGAATACACCACAACCAAGTGGAGTATCCCAGAATATAGGGTTGTGTATAGTATGTAGAATGTAGGGTTGTATATTGGGTTGAATAGAGTACGTGGTGTGTGGTATGGATAGATGTTTTCCCCCTTTCTTTACACCTTTGAAGAACAGCAGTGGACTACATCTGAGTCTACTTCTGGTCTTTCTTTTCTTATCCATGGAACTGTCTGTCTTGATGCCAATACCACAATACCATAGTTATTTTAGATTTATAATAAGCCTTGAAGTCAGGGAATGTGAGTCTTCCAAATTTGCTCACTTTCAGTTTTTTTACTGTCCTGGGCCTTTTGTATTTCCATAAGAGTTTTAGAATTAGCATGTCAATTTCAATTTAAAAAGATTGGATTGAATTGATAGATCAGATGAGATTACGTTCAAGGTGGTATGGCCATAGACAATAGATCAAGTTGGGTAGATGTGATCTCCTAAGAATGTTGAAACTTTTTATCCATTAACATGATAGCCTTCTATACTTATTTAGGTTTTCTTTAATTTCTAATTTATTTAGATTTTCTTTAATGTCTTTCAGCAATATTTTGTAATTTTCAGTGCACTCCTCTTACATATCTTTGATCAGATTTATCTTTAAGTAATTCATACTATTATTATAAAGTGTACTCCTTTTTAAAATTTCCAATCGATTGATGATAAATACACTTTTGTGTACACTGAATTTGTATCCTGTAACCTTACTAGATGTGCTTATTGGTTTTTGTAGATTCATTTCGATTTTCTACGTTGATTGTTCTGCCATCTGTGAATAAAGGTAATTTTATTTTATTTTTTGTTTCCAATCTGGATTCCTTTTCTTTCTTTTTCTTCTCTTATCATACTGGTTGGAACCTCCAGTACAATGTTGAACAGAGGTGATGAGAGTAGATATTCCTGATGTTTTTCTGATTTTAGGAAGAAAGCACTCAGTCTTTTACCATCAAATATGATGTTAACTGTGGTTTTTAATAGATATCTTTTGTCAGTATGAAGAAATTCCTTTTTAGTCTTAGTTTGTTGAGTGTGATTTTTAAAATCAGAAACGAATCTTGGGTTTTGTCAAATACTTTTTACGCATTGGTTGAAATGATCATATGGTTTTTCTTTTGTAGTCTGTTCATATGGGAAGTTACAGTGATTGATTTCTGACTGTTAAGACAACCCTACATTCTGGGACATTCCACTTGGTTGTGATGTATTCTTTTAATATGTTTTTGGGTTGAACTGGATAGAATGTGGGTTAGAATTTTTACATCTGTGGTTATGAGAGATATGAGTTCATAGGTTTTGGTGATATCTTTTCTGGTTTTGGTATCAGAGTATTGGTTGGCCCCATGAGTTTTGAAATGCCCCGCCCTCTCCTGTTTTCTGAGGGAGTTTGTATAGATTTGGTATCTTTCTTCCTCAAATGTTTGTTAGAACTTGTCTGTGAAGCTATGTGGGTTTGGAATTTTCTTTGTGAGTTGATTTTAAACCATGTTTTCAACTTCTATCATTGATATAAGATAATCTAGTTTCTCTATTTCTTCTTGTATGAATTTTGGCAGCTGACCATCACTCTTACTTTTAACTATTTATACAAATCTTCTAAATTATTCAACAAATTCTTGTCTCCTTAACTTCTTGGGCTTTTGTTGTTGTTTTGTTTTTTGAGACAAGGTCTCACTATGTAGTCCAGGTTGGCCTTGAACTCACTATATGGCCCAGACTGGTCTCAAACTCCCAGTGATTCTCTTGCCTCAGCCTCCTGAGTGCTGGTTATAAGTGTGCACCACCATGCCCAGCTATTTTTTTGTTTGTTTGTTTTTTTAAATCACACTTCTACTCTACAGGACTGACCTTCAGGAGCACAGAGCCTCTCATATTCACCTTTATACTTGGCACAGAATACGAGCTTGATTGATGCAAAATGAATAGACCCTATTTTGGTCTTTACAAGAATATTCCCATTTTATACCTGTGAAAACTGAGACCGAGAGAGGTTAAGTAGATTGCTCAGTAACACATAACCTAATAAGTGGATCAAACACATGGTCTTGTGGCTACCTGGTTTCAACTGAGTATTTACTTGGTAGCAAAGTAAAAGAATCATGTGGCAGAGAAACTAGATCCCAAATCTTAATGTGCATGAGACTCACTTGGAGAATTTATTAAATGGGCCAGGAATCCCATCTGAATCTTTGACAAGCTGTGGAGGGAGTTTTGACAGGTGTCTTGAAGAGACTTCGCTGAGAAGACCCACCTTGGCCTGTGCAGTGCAGGGCAGGGTAAAGGCTGCTGCATCCGGAGGAGGAGGGACCCTCAAAGCACTGGAGGGAGTGCCTGTGGATTCCGAGCATTCAGGGCCCCAGCCTTGAGGGTGGGGCATTTGCAGTTATATGCAGACAAATTCCCAGGGAACTAAATCAGCCCCAGGTGGCTTATGAGCCAATCTCTTTTCCCTGTGTTCTTGTGTTTGTTTCCCAAGTGGCCAGTCGTAGGGCTAGTGCTGTTTCTCTGTTTTTAATAAAGGGATAAACTATAAGGTCTTTTCAGTTCTCCTTGGATAGGATCCCGGAAACCTTGCTGCCCCATCTGGCCCCATTCCACACTTCTCGTCTGGCTGTATGGGAAGGTGGGACCAGGATGTGAGGGAAGGAGGATGGGAACAATGAGAGGTCTTGGGCTGTTTCCCAGGGGAAGGCATATTTAGCAGGTGCCTCTTGTAGGGGCTGGAGGGCAGCAGCCCCTTTGGCATAGTCAGGGGAGGAGTGGGCAGACAGAGAGACTCTGGGCCCAGGACTATACTACTGGGTTTTACTCATCTCTGGAAATTCTCCTTGCTCACTCTCAACTTCTGCAAATCAGAGAAGAGCTGAGGTGCGTGTAGTGGGGAAGAGAGGGGAGTGGGCGGGTGTCTGAAGAGGGATGGGGTGGATGCTGTACTCCATCACTGGGTTTGGGAATATGCAGCCCAAACCCTCAGCCTGTCCCCGCCTCTGCCCTCCAGTGTGGCACTGGATAAGGTTTCTGCTGCAGTAAGGCAGAGGGGAGGACAGAGGTAGCAGGGCTGGTACACCACGGGGCAGGCAGAGAGCGGAAGCAGGAGGGAGTGCACAGGAGGCAGAAGGCCAGAGGGGTCTGAAGTAGGCGCCAAGTAGGTGCTCCACTCTGGCGGTGGGAGTGGGGACGCCCTGAAGCAGTTAACATAATGCATGGCTTGCCTGTCAATCGGCCTGGAAGTTGATAGGGTCATTTGCCTGCCATTGCTACACTGGCTGGGACAAATAGAAGGGCACTTGTCCCCTGGGGTGGTCCCTGCCATCCTGTGTTGGTGCTGGGCTGGACAGATGTTATCGCCTTCACGCAGGAAGAGGCAGCCCTCCCTGAGTGACTGCTTGTCTTTGTGTCCTGGTCTTGGGGATGCGGGTCAGAGGGAGGGGTCTTGGTCAACTCCCAAGCAGCAATGGAAGCAGGCCACCTGTGCTTGGCGACAGAGAGAAACACGGGCAAAACCCTGTCAGGAGATCCTGTTTATATGGTGTTTTATTTGGTTGGATATTTGTATTTATTTTTCTCTTACTGCATCACAAATAACTACCGGACAGCTTACAGCTTAGCACAAGGTGCATTTGGTCATTCCACAGTGTCTGAGCAGCAAGTCCTCGCTCAGCCTGGCTGGCCTTTTTGCTCAGGGTCTCCCCAAGCTGCCATGGAGGCACTGGCTCACTTTTGTTCCCATCGGGGCTGTGGTCCTCTTTCCAGCTCATGCAGTTGTTGGAAGGATTAAGTCCCCCATGGTCACAGGACTGACCCCTTCTCTTACTGGCTGACACAAAGTGCCTCTCTTGGCTCCTAGCAGTGCTGACAGGTCCTCGCCATGCGGTTTTTGCAGTTTTTCTCAGGCTGCCGCTCACTTCTTACAGAAGCTGGAAGAAGCTAGCTCTGTTCTCAAGAAGGGCCTGTTCCTCTTTTAGGGGCTGTCATCTGTTTAAGTCAGGTACGCCCAAGATAATCTTTTTTTTTTTTTTCCCCAGTACTGGGAATTGAACCTAGGGTCTTCGCACCGAACTACATCCCCAGCCCTTTTTTATTTTTTGAGACTAAATCAGCTCACTAAGTCCCTGAGTTGTTCAGGTTGGGCTCAAACTTGCAATCCTCCTGCCTCAGCCTCCCAGAATGCTGGGATAACAGGCATGTGCCACCATACCTGGCTTAATCTTCCTTTTAATTAACTCAGAATCAACTGATATGAGGCCTTATTTACCTCACCCCAACATATTCATGAGTTCCACCCACACTATAGGGAAAGGGGAGTCTGTAGGCAAATATGCAATGCTCAAGGAGGCAGGGATCTTGTGGGTGGTCTTAGAATCCTGTCGTGATAATATTTCATTCAGAGAGAGAGAGTGTGAGAAGGAGAGAGAGAGAGAGAGAGAGAAAGAGAGAGAGAGAGAGAGAGAGAGAGAGAGACAGAGACATTGACATTTGGATGTTTAAAGAAGAGAGCGAGGGTGAGTGCTTACTTCCTGTTAGCAGAGCGAGAGTTGTGAAGAGTCCACCTGAATTCTGTTCTGCTCTGCCCTCTGCTTCCTTGCTTATAATGAAACAGTTGACAATTCAGGATTTTTATTATAAACACTGACTGTTGCATGGATGGGAACCAAAAAGAGCATTTGCTGTATGTGCTCATTTCTTACAGGGAATTGGTGGGAACCAGCTCAGCCAATGACTGTTGCTGCTGGCCATCTGCTGGGACATGCAAATAGCTTATAGAAGCGGAGAGCCACAGACTGTTGGAGCCAGAAGGGGCTTTGGGGCTCTTGTAATCCAACCCAGTCATTGCACAGATGATGGAGCTGAGGCCCAGAGAGGGGATGTGAGTTATGCAAGGTCACACAGCTAGTTGGTAGCGAGGTTTCTGGGAATTATTCAGCGAGCAGATCTGGATGAGCACTGGGAGGGGACAGGTGTGTCCTGAGCTGTCCCACAGACTTTCCACGACACCAGTTTACCTCATTACACAGTCTCTACTGGCTTCATAGGATTCCTAATGTGTAAAATATTAAACAGCAGTTGCCCTGCTCATCCTGCTTGGCTGCGAGGAGCAGGCAGAGGGGCTGCAGCCTGAGCACAGATGGGGCGGCAGCAGGAGGAGGGGGCCCTGCAATCTGCAGAATGGCAATGTTTGTGTGCATGTGAGTGCGTGTGTGTGTCCAACTGTGATTCAGCCCCAAAAGCAGGACTCAACCTTGCCGCCTCCTCCCCCATGCGATCACATCCTGCCTGTGACTATGTCACCTCCATCCCTCCAGCAGCCTTTATCGGTATCACAGATGCTGATTCACAAGATGCAGGTTGCCAGGGAAGGTGATTAATGATGGCAGCTGTGGTCCCTCTTACTCATCCAGCCTCCCTGACCTTGTTCTGCCTCTTTTCTTCCTGGTTCTCTTGCCTCCACCACCCCCTTAGAAAAGACTTGGAGTCCTTTTTGAGACTGTGGAGTAGCTGCTATGGGACAGGCACTGTGCCAGGCTCCTTCATTTGTCATCATTTAGAGTAGATGTAGAGAGATGTGGGGTGCAGTGGGATACAGGAGCACTGTGTTCTCTCTACATTCCCATAATGCACAGTGCCAGGCGGTTTCCTGCAGACATGCTGGTTGCTCCTGCTGTTTCTAAGGGGCGTGTTGCTAGCATGCCAGGCCCCGAGGTCAGACCGAAGTCACTGCAGGGCTTTCGGTGTCGAGGCAGGCAGAGACCCTCCTATCACTCACCAGAAGGGTAGAGATGGAGGCCCAGAGGAAACATGACTTGCTCAAGGTTACACAAATCTGGCCTTTCCTGATTCTCTTTCTAAAGGCTGCTCTCAAAGCCAGCTTCCATTTCTCCTTCTGCACTTTGATTCTCCAGCAGCAGTTAGGGCTGCAGGGATCTGTTCTTTAGAGAAAAAAATCTTTAGTGGACATTTTGGCCATGAAGATGGCCTCTTCAAACATCCAGCTCTGATTGGCTTCATCTAGCTTCCTCCCTGGTGACAGGACCTGCTGTCGCTGTGATCTGAGTAGACTGCTGACTTATTGACTGGGTCAGGAATGTGGCAGCGCCTCTGGCACTGAGGTAATCTCTGCATATCGGATGGTCCCCTCATCCTTCTCATTCTATTTGTGTGTGTATGTGTTGGGGAGGGCTGCACAATGCATATGGCTTTAGTACAATATGCACACAGAACTCCAAGGCCAGTTTCTGACTTGTGGGATTCAAGAGTGGGACTTTCATCCCTTCTTGTATTCTTGGGACTCACAAGGAGTCATGTAAAGCAAATGGGTGATGGGGTCCAAAGCAGGAGGGCCCAGGGTGGTTTTCTTGTCTCTGTTGACTTTCTCTGAATCAGGCTGTGAGGGTAGGGGAGACAGCTGGTCTCAGCCCTATTTTCTTGACTTTGTAGGTTGGATCTTCAATGAATTTGCCTGAGGGAGTAATTAGATCGGAGGAGATAATCCTGGGAACCCAGATATGGTAGGTCTGAGAATGTGGGCTCAGAATAACTGCCCCGTTATTTCAAGAAGTGTTTGGTTGGGTAGGAGTCAGGCAGTCTCCTCCCTTCTGGAGAAGGCAGGCACTCGGTGGCTTCAGCACCTTGGACAGGGCCACCGGGAGGGCTACAGCGGCAGGGAGGCCCCTCACTGTCCTTTGGGGAACCCAGCAGGCCTGCCTGGGGACCAAGGCTCAGAGCTCCCGGATAACCCAGGTGTGACCCTCAGCCTGGGCTTTTGTGACTGGACTCTCAGATTTGACTGCCGAGGACTGGTCTGCAAACAGGAAGGGGCCCAGGACTGGGCTGTTCCTTTGGACATTTCCTGCTGTGGTCCCAACAGCTAACAGAGTGTCTGGCACACGGCAGGTGCTCTTTAGTGATTAGTCAGTGATGAGGAGACAGGCCACAGAATGAAGTCTAGATTGGAACTGGATGGGAGCAAAACCAGGTCCTTGGAGGGGGCACGACTGGGAGCTAGCCCTCTCCACTATGATTCATCTTCTACTGCACCATCAGAGAAGCTCCTTCCCCAACCAGTGCACCTCACTGCCCCACACCATGTGTGTCCACTCCCTCATCTCTTTCTGCCTATGGCCCAGCTTTCAAGGGTTTCCCAAGGGTGGAACTCTCTCTCTCTATATATATATATGGTATATATTATATATGTGTGTGTGTGTGTGTGTGTATCCCAATATATTCAAAATAGCATCGTTTCAACATGTGTTCAATATGTAAAAATTACTAATGAGATATTTACATTCTTCTTTTCAAATCCATGGTATATTTTATGCTTGTAGCAAATCTCTTTTCATAGTGCTCCTGGAGCTCCAGGAAGTGGAGAAAATATGTCCAGACATCTCCTGGTGCTGAGCCCTGCCATCTGATTGCATGTGGCATGAAGTGCCACACTGGCCCCTTTGCTGGGTGTCAGCACGTTGGAAAGCCCTGAGAGCCAGAATCTTGGATTCATGCCCCATCTGTCCTGCTCTTCACTCTGTACTCATCGGCTAGGACTGATCCTCATTGCTTCTGTCACCTGCTCCTGTAAGGGGGGAGATCATTCTTGCTTCATCTCTATAGCACCAGAAGGCTCTGACCTGCTATCTCAGGTTTCCCACAAATAGAAGGTGCTATATTTCCTTTTGCATAAAAGATCTCAGCCTATATAGCCCTGCATTCCACTTCATACCACCCTTCCCTTTCCTGCACCACCCCCATGCTGTCCTATAACGTTGGGACACTCTCCTCCTAATGGAACTGCCCAGCTGTCCTTGAGTGGCACTGAGGCCATTATTGAAGGTCATGAAGCATAATATATTCTTGCAGCTGGGCTGATGCAAAGGCCAATTCTGTGTGAGTGAGAAGTTGAGCAGGAGAACTTTAGAAGTCCTTTGTGTCTTGTAATTTAATTCCCTAATCCCATGCAGTACCTAGGGCGAAGGTAGACCATGGGAGCATCTGCAGAACAGATGTAGTCTCTGGCCTTGGAGTATATACAGTTTGGCTGGGGGAACAACAACACCAAAAAGGTACAGAGGAAATATCTAGGAAAATTAAACATTAGCACTAGTACTCTTAAGCACAGAAGAGGGTCCTGGGCAGTGGGAGAGTCTGGGAGCCCTGGAAACAGCAGAGAGTCCCCAGCCTCCCATGTACAGAATTGCATTCAGCCTCTGCTGACTTCCTGAGGCCCTGGCTGCAGTCTTGAGTCCTGCCTACTGTGTGCACAGCCCTGTGTGCACTCCCGGCCCCTAGTCAGCCTCTTGTGATAGCGACATCCTAACATGGGGCTCAGGAGCATGTGCTCTGGAGCTGGGTCTCCTGGAGTGGCCCTGGCTGCACGACTTACTGGAGAATGACCTTCGACAAGCTACTTAGGTTCTCTCCAGTTTTCTCATCCTCCCACCCCAAGGCAGCTGACAATAGTGCGTGCCTCACAGAGTCATGATGATGATGGAGTGAGTTAGTACTTGTGCTGGGGACTTAAAAAAATGCCGCAGATACAGCATCAAATGTGTTTGCAAAATTAAATACATGACATGGTTTTAACCCTTCCCCAGCAGCTCTGATGGCTCTCCTGTGGAGCTGCTTTGTGATGGAGACTCAAGACTGAGCATAGAGTTTCAGGATGCTTCCCTCTATGGGCCACTATTCTACTCACGCAGCCCATTCCCAGGTACTTAGGCACAGACACGAGTGTTCCCACTGTCTTCTCATTTCTGCACAAGTTGGTTTCCCAACCTGTTTCCTATGTGCTGCTGAGAAATGTGTTCTACCCCATCCTGTACTTGTGCAGTCAAACTTTGATGGCCAGAGTGGAACTGTCCCTTTCTCCTCTATCTGCTGCCTACTACCCTGCTGCTCTAGCCTGGCCAGGTCCTTTTAGTGTCCAAGTTCTCATGATGGCAGCAGATGGTAGCTCTGTGCTAAGGACCATCCCAAGGGTCTGCCCAGTGGACCACTGCATTGACCCGTCTGTGCTTGTCACGATCTCTCCCATGGAGAGGTCTCTGGGATGGTGCGATACGGAGACAGACCTGGCTTTTGCACCTTCCCTTTGGCCTTGGTGGTCTGCATCTTTCTTTGCCTTTGCCAGGAAGTTTCCCATCACTTGTGGCTCTTGTGGTCATGTCTTGTCCCCTCTGGGTCTTTATAGCAGGTGTCCAGATGGCCTGTTTGCTTGTCTGCTTTGCCTGGTTCCTTCTGCTGTGTCTGTTACTCTGAGTCTGAGCATCCTCCTTGCTTCCCGAGTGGCTCTCGTCTCCACCACTAAAAAAAATAGGTGCTCCACGAAAACAGAGACAGTTTATCCTCTCTGTCATCACTGTGGCACAGCACCCGTGGCACCTTTGTCTTTGTTACTCACCTGGTGTCTTAGTCGTTTTCTTCATTGCTGGGACAAAATGCCTGACACCTACAATTTAAAGGAGGAGATGTTTATTTTGGCTCACGGTTTTAGAGTGTAGTTGCTGGTTCCAAGTAGAAATGGCCTGGCAGAGGGGCCGAGGTGGAGGAAAGCTGCCCACCTCATTGGCTAGGAAACAGCAAATGAAGGTAAGAGCCAGAGAGGAAGATACTCCCTTTCAGATCATGTCCCCAGCGACCGCCCCCAACCTGGCCCCATCTACTAATAGCATGTTTAGCAATAGTGCCCCCATGATTCAATCACCTCTCGAAAGCCCTGTCTGTGAGTGTATGAGGCTTTGGGGGGACATCCAGGTAGAAACCATCATACCTGGTGACTGCGGATTGCATAATGGTTCATTAGTTTGGGCATTAGATTTCAAACTATGAATTTAGAAAAGGGGACACAAACATACAACTCATAACAGGCAGTACTGAAACCAAGTGAGTGTTCAGTGGTTTCAAAATTGCTGAAGAAAGGAGAGGAAGCCGGTATTACCACCCTCTCCCTCCCACTGCCTCCTCCCAGCTCTGTCCTTCTGGGCCCCATTTTCCCCTGGGCCACTTGCTCTTCTAGATGCCTTCCTCATTGGAGTATGGGAGTCCCTCTTACCTCTTGAGAGAAGTCATTGTTTCATTGACTGTTTCCAGAGAGTGCCCATCTTTTCGCTTCTCTTCAGTCTCCTTCCCACCCTCTGTGGGCCCAACCAGCCCCTCTTGGTCCTGCGCAGCCAGCAGCTGTGAGGGGGATTTGAGCCCTCAGCAGAGAGCCTCCCCAAGCTCAGAGAGGGTCATGGCCAAGCCTGCCACCACCTAACAGGCCACTTCGGGCACGGGGGAGCTCAGCTCGTCTCTGGCTGCTCTCAGGAGGACAGCACTGCCAAGGCTCCCGGGCTGAGCAGAGGCAGCAGCAGCCAGGACAGAGCCCTGTACCCGCCTCCCTTGCCAGCCATCTGCAGTGCCAGGTGTGTGCCTCAGCCTTCAGCAGGCTGTTAGACGGCAGATTCTCCTCCTGCCTTCCGAGGTGTTGAGGAAATACTAGATGCACTGCCTCCCCACTGCACAGTGATATGCACGCCTCTGCCATATGCCAGCCTTGGGGTGTTCTAGTCTGCACACCCTGAGTGTGGGTGCCAACGCAGGGCCTCCCCTGCCTTCCAGGCAGAAGGATGTGGTGCCTGCAGGGCAGCCAGACGGGTGGTGTGAACGGTTTCCCTGCCTTTGGCTTCGGGCTCACTGGCTCAATTCAGTCCCAGCAGAGAAGGCAGCAGGGCTTCCCATGCTCAGCAGGGTCCCTTCCAGCTGTGGAACATCTGCAGGGCCAAGCAGAGGTGGAACACACTTGTCCAGGGCTTGTCCTTAGGAAGACGCTGACTTGGTGTGGTTGTGGTCAGGGGAGTAAGACTGGGGGATGGAAGGGATGTCCTCTCGGGCGCTTCTCCTGCAAGGCGCCCAGCTGGTCAGGCCTGAATCTGTCCCTCTGGGGCTGTGGAAAGGTTCAGGGACAGGCAGTGAAGCAAGCTTTGTAGGACAGCACGGCTGCCACTGAATACTGTGCTGAGGCAGGTTGATGTAGGCTTATGATGAATTCAGTAAACACCAGCATCCTCTGCCTCGCACAGGCAGCCTGGTGGCCAACACAAACCCCCACAGCCAGGCTGTGAGGCTGAGGGCTCAGCTGGGGAAGACCAGGGTCCTGGAGGAAACCCTGACGGGAGGCAGTCGAAGGACCCGGGGGAGGACCAGGGAAGCAATGCTGGCTCCTGTCTTCCATGTCCTGTGCACACCTCCCCACAGGCACAGGTCTGGTTGGGTCATGCTGCCCACTCTCTGCCCACTTGACATTAGCTACACTGCCTGGAAGAGTGAAAGTGTGGGGCAGCTTGGCCTTCATCTGCCTGCTTGATCTCTTTCATGCCCTTCCAGGCCCCCGTCCAGTGGCCCGTGTTCCGTACCCATTTCTGTGTTCTCCCCCCACCCTAAGGAGCCTCTCAGCTCCTGGTCAGGCAGGATGCAACGAGGAAAGCATCCTAGGCCTGGACAGCACCAGGGCCTCCTGTCCTGAAGCGGGCGCGGAGGGCAGTCCCTCCTGCGGGGCCATGCTCTGGCCCTGGCCAGCGGTGCTCTGCTCTGGGATGCAGGCCCCCAAAGCATCCATCATTCTGCTCTCGGCCTGCTGCTAGCTCAGGGAGTCTGTCATCTGTGCACTCTGGCCTGGCCTTGTCATTTTCCAGATAAAGCCATGGAGGCCAGAGAGAAGTGATTGCCTGAGGCTCCAAAGCTGTCACGTAGTGGCAGAAATGGCTCAGCTCAGGCCTTCTGGGTCTCTGCTGCGTCAGCCTGCACTGTCCCGGGCTGCCCCTGCACCCGCACTCTGACCCCTGGGAGGGATACAGTCTTGGCAGGGAGCTCTCAGTCAAGCTCTGCTTCCCACTGGAGCAGCAAAGTGTGGGGCAGCGACGGTGCTACCAGTGCTTCCCCCTTTCAGCAAGCAGGAGGGGCTCTCAATGGCCTGCTCTGTCCAAGCTGCCCTCCTCCCCAGGTGCACAGAGTTGGCCTCGTTGGGCAGTGCAGGGCAAGGATCGTGTGCGGTTAGAGCTGGGGCGGGGCCAACACCTGTGTGCTTTCTGGCATCACAGGCACAGGGCAGCCGACCTCAGAGCCCAGCATGTTCTGGGGAGGCCGCTCCCCCTCTCCCCTGTCCTATCACAGAGCTTTGGATGCCACAGCTGCTGCCTGGCTGGGGGCTCCACGCCCACCACCACTGATTGCAGCGTGTGCCACTCGTTCCATTTTTAACAGCCCTGCTAGGCCCAGGCTGCCTGAGCCAAGCCCTGCGCTTGATTGCAGCACTAAAAATACTGGCGAGGTTTCTGATGAGAGCAGGGGCTTGGCCTCGCCTTGGCCCAGCCCCTCAGCTCCTCGCTGCCTTCCTACAGAATGGCTTGGGAACTCTGAAGGCTGGGGGGCAGGGAACCCTCATCATTCCTGAGCGGACATCAGGGCCAAAGGCAGAACGGCCAGCCCCACTCTGGGGACCTGATGGCAGTGAGGGGCTTTCTGAATGCTGGGATTCCTGAGTCACCTGCGCTACGTGGAGAGTCTCGTGATGTGTTGGGACTCAGGAGTGTGGTTTGCTGGATCTGAGCTGGGGAGGGAGAGCTGGAACTTCCCAGACTTCTATGTGCCTTTCTTCCCTTGCTTCCCACTTCTACTCACTGGTTAAATCCTGATGTTCTGTCTCCTACTTGATCTCTCCCAGCCCTTCCCGGTCCCTCAGCCTCTGCTCAGCTCAGTCTGAACATTCCTCCAGCAGCCACCTGTGTTGCTCATTGTTGTCAATATATTTCCCTGAAAGTCACCTCCTCTCAGCATCTCCTCTTCCCTAACCCTGTCTCCTTGGGCCAGTATGTAAGACCTTCCATGATCTGGCCTTGGCAGATTGTTCTGGACTGATTTCCCTCCCGGGAACCCTCAGTAACAAGTCATGCTGGGCTGTTCTCTGTACCTGACACATGTCTCAGTGTCATCTTTCCTCTGTTTCCCTAAGTGGTCAGTGTGGGAGAAGCTGCAGGCAAATCATTTCCGGGCTGCTGCCGATGAACGTAATTATGAAGCTCATGGACAGTACAGCTTGTCCTGGTGAACTGGGTGCCAGGTTGTTGCCTGGTAAATCAGTCCACTGGAGGTTTTTGTTTGTTTGTTTGCTTGTTTTTTGTTTTGCCTTAAAGTTCATGTGGGTGGCCTCGCTGGGTGGGAAAGGGACAAAGATGTCCTCCCTGGAGACACTCAGGTTATGGTTCTCTATCATGCCACGTGCTGGGGCTTTACCGGGGGCGCTGAGGGGTTGGCACCCACGACCTGGCCCTCTTTGGATTATCAGCAAGTTCATGGGAAGAGGGAAGAGACTGCATCTTACCAGTTGGGCTCCTGGGCCTGGTTGAGGGGCGACTGCCCACTGGCCCAGGCAAATCACTTGGGAAACCAGAGTGTTAGCAAATGATGTACAAACTCCATCCCCCAGCATCAAGCCGAGCCCCGCACCTGCCTCCCAGACTTCTGAATGCCAGGATTGCTAGGTGTTCCCAGAGCAGCTAAGCCAACTCCCCATGATGGCATAGGGGAAACTGAGGCCTGAGGTAGGGGAAGGGGATTTTCTAGGTTAACGACAGAACTAGAGCTACAGCGGAAGCTTCCTGGGTCTTTGGCAGTGTTTTGTGTCTTCAGTCCAATCCCTCATCTACTGCGCCTTCCTCTCTTACCGGAATCCTGCCACTCCTCCAGGCCTGGTGCAGCCTTCTCTCCTGTGAGCTACCAAAGTTTTTTCCTGTGTGTCCTCTAGTGGATGTGCTTCATGTCGCCTTCCCTCTTCCAGGCTTGAGCTTCTGAGGATGGGGACTGAATTGGTTTCAAGTGTGTACCTGGTATACAGAAAGGGCTGGAAAAATGTTCGTTGAATGTATCAATGAATAATTCAAAGGTCCATCCTACTGATCTGGGATTTGACCACGGATGTGGTTACTATGTCAGAGCCCAGCCGGCTTTCAGGTCCACTGATGCAATGACGCACAGCAAGTGGAGCTGATGCTTCCCTATCCCCCTACTGGCTGCTGGCATCGCCACTTGGGTGCCTGCAGGAGCCAGCCTACAGAGGGCTGCCCTTTTTGTAGCCCCGTTGTCTCCTGCCGCCCTCTGCTCAGAGGTGTGGGGAGGGTAATTATCTGCAGCAGTGCCAGAACTTTTGTCTTTCATTGCTGTGGGATCCAGCTCCAGGGAGAGCAGAAGGAGTGGGGATGAACAAGAAAACATTAGTGCTAGAGTTAAGTGCCACATCTTGTTTCTCTGGATTCCCTGGGCATCAAGAGTGTGGGTAAAATGTGACACTTTTACCAAAATGTCCTCCTGGGTAGTGTTGTAAAAAGCCCATGGGCCCTGCATCTCTTTCCCCTCTTCCTCCAGGTCTTAGGTGGGGAGTGTGTGACTGCATAGATCAGAACCCTGCTCAGGCTTGCTGAAGGAGCAGGGACGTGTCAGAGGGGTACGGGAGGCTTTGTAGGGGCCACGGCCAGAAGAACCACCAGGTCTCTCAGAAGAGCTGAGTGTGTCCCAGAGTCCGTGGACTACCCTGCCTATTTCTCACCCTTGGAGGCCACACAGGGTCTCATCCCTGGTGCTCCCCCAGCTCCATTTCCCTGCCTCGCTCTGCAGATCGGCTTCCTTTGCTTGCTCATCAGCATATGGTCCTAAAATAGCTCCTCCAGCCTCCCCCAGCCTGCCCTGGCTGCCTGACCTCAGCTTCAAGCTCAGCCGCAGACTGCCTCCAAGGCTCTGGCCTGTAGAGTTCCAAAATCTTAAGAGAAAATCACTGATTGGCCCTTGGTCAGCCAATAAATTGCCTTCTGTGGGGTGGGTGTCCACTTTTGATCCAATTGTCTGAGGCCAGCAGGCAGGATAGGTAGGACCTGGTGCTGCCTTCTCAGGATGGCCAGTGGGCCACTGTGCTGGGAGAAGAAGCTGGTCAAGACAGGCCTCACCTCTGCCACCTTTGCCCTGAGCCAGCTACGAGCCAGAGAAAGGCAATGTCTGAATCTGTTCTGTGTTGCTATAACAGAACATCTGAAGTGGGGTAATTTGTAGTGAATAATATTTATTTCTCATGGTTCTGGGGGCTGGGACATCTGAGATGGCGGGAAAGTGTCTGGCAAGGGTCTTTGGTCTTCCAAAGAGCAGGAGATAGAGCCCACTTCTGAAAGTTCTTTTCCTAATGCATGAACCCACACAGGAGGGTAGAGACCTAATTACCTCCTAAAGGTCCCGCCTCTTCATCCTCTTACAGTGACAAAACTCAGCATGAACAGGAGGGGCCAAACATCCACAGCATGGCGGGCAGCTTCCTTTCTAGAACCCTCAGTGTTGCCACTCCCAGCCATGTTCCTGTACCCTCCTGGCCTCAGCTCCTGGGAAAGTAGCACAGGCCCGGGAGTGTGCAGGACCCCCATTCCTCCTTTCACCAGGTGCTCAGGCCTGAGCGGAGGCGGCCTTCACCCTGTCCTGGCACCCCCCTGGCAGCTGTCTCCCGTCTCTATCTCAGCTACTACCTTGGGGCACTGGACCCTCCTGCCTGGGGTCACCCAAGTGGCATGGCGGTGGGGTCAGTGGCTGTGACAGATGTGAAGAGACTTTCCTGGTGCTGTTGGGACAGCCCCTAGCACGCTAGTTCTCACCCACAGGTGGGCTCCCAGGTCTGCTGTGAGCGTATTCTGTCCCTTGGGGGGTGTTTAATTCTTTCATGGTCGTTAAATACATGTCTCCAAATTCTCTGAGGTTCCCTTTAAAAGGCGGGGCCTAGTTCTCGTTTGCGTGTAGGCTGGACTTGGACAGAAGTAACTGTGTGTGAACTGGCTGTGGAGGAGATAGATTCCCTGTCTCAAAGTCACTCCAACAACCCTTCTGGGAAGACCATACAGTGAGGCACAGAGGCCCAGCCAGGCAAGTCTGCCTCCATGAAAGTGACTCTTCTTGACCCAGTAAGTCTTCAGATCCCTGTGGCTCTGACCAAGGTCTTGACTGCAGCCCAGGAGAGGATTTGAATGAGAATGTCCAGCCAATGTTGCCTTACACCCTGTCTCTCACATAAATCATGAGATAATAAATTCTGCTGTGTTAAAGCCAGTAAGTTTGGGGCTAATTTGTTACGCAGCAATACCTAACTAATGCATCCATTTGTCTTTCTCAGGTGTCTGACACTTTTCAGAAAGGATTTTTAACTCATTTGCCAATTCTTCTAAGGATGGGGCAATGTCCATGGTCACTCATGAGTCCACTCACCATTCATTGACTTTCTAAGGACCTCTCACTTGGGAGGCTGGGAGTACGGCCAAGTGTTACCTTTTCTCCTCCACGGGGTGTTCTCTTCCTCTCTTTGGTTCTGGGAACCCTCTCCCAACTTTCTTCCAGGGAAAACTCTTGTTGCCAGCCTTAACGTGAGCTGCACCTCAGTCCCACTCCCAGACGCACATATCATTTATGGCCTTATGTCCTTTTCACCCATCCCTCATTTTCAGTTGGAAAAATGGGGCTTCTGAAGCTTCCACAAAGCCTTCCAAGTTCTTTGGATTGTGGGGCTGCACACCAAATCCAACAGATCCCAGCAGGTGGGCATAACCAAGGACAAGTGCCAGGGGCAAGAATCTAGAATAGAAGTCAGGAAGTTTCAATCCTGGATTTGGTACTCACTAGGTCTTGTGGAAAATGGCACAGTTTCTTTTTTCTCACTGGGCCTCTGTTAACTCATCTGTAGGATGGAGCCAGTAGTATTTGTTCTGTCTATACACAAGATTGCTGTCAGGAGTAAATGAGAAAATAAATGCAAAAGTGCTTCATAAACTACAAAACACTTGACAAAGATGAGGTTTAAAAACAAATGATTTTATAGCATTTAAAGTTCATTCATAATGAGTTACCATTTTTTCGAATACTAACTATGCACTGAGGCTTTGTAGCCATGACCGTATATAATCCTGACGAGGTGTTGCTGAAGAGTAATTATTTCCATCTCTCACTTTAAGGTTAGGAACCGAGGCTCCAAGGTAAACTGCTGCACTTGAAATTCGTGCTTTTGGCATCTGTATGCATGGCCACCCTTGCGAATCCAGGCCCTGGCCACCAGGACTACTCCCTGGAGAATTCAGAGAGAGGGTCAGATGCACCAACAGCCCCTGAGTCCCGCCTGGTCCCCTGCTTAGCAGCCCCTCAAAGACTCGGGCAGCTTAGATGGCCGAGATCCTGACCTCTTCCTTGATAGCAGGACCCAGCTGAATTTTCCTTATCCTGGGGACATCCTAGGGGTTGGGAGCAAGGGGTCCTGGCGGCGGTTGAGTGAGATCCTCTTGGGAACCATAAATCATGCCCTGCATGAAGGCGAAGTGGTTATAGACCTACAAGAGAGCTGGTCAGTGAGACATTAAAAGCAGATTGCTGCGGATCAGCTCTGGGTGATGGTCCTGGGGGGCAGTCTGTATCCATAAGCACTGGCTTTGCAAGGGCTCAGGCCTCTTCCTCATCAGGCTAAGAGCCTGCCCTTTCCTTCCAGGTTTGCTGTTCAGGGACCGGGCAGCTGCTTCGCTGAGTCAGGCCGCATGGGCAGCTGTCCAGAGCCTGGCGGGCCTCTGAGAGATGAGCAATAGGGGAAAGTCCACTGTGTGGACCTTCAGTGTAAATATAGGTAAATAGGGTCCCCGATTTATACCCTGCTCCTGTACGTCCCCACCTTGTGGGGCCTGACTTATGCGGGTGTGAAGAAGGATTTCTGAGAACATTACCCAGCAGGTTTGCTTAGGCCCAGGCGCCCTGCCTCTGGCTTTGCTCACATCTTTGGGCGGGGGTCTGTGAGTCCATCCCCTCGCCAGTGTTATCCTGCTCTTGCTTTTTGAGGGGGAAAGGTTTGCTTTCTGGGCAGATGCCACCTTCTGTCTGGGGAACTCTTTCTCATTCAGCCCCTGGGGCGGGCTGAGGACAGTCACTGCTGGGAGCTTGGGAATGAGGGGCCTTTTAAATAACCACAATGTCGGAGCTGGGGGTGGGGAAGGGCAATCTGCCTTCTCCCTGAGCCTGGAAATCTCTACAATTATTGCAGAGTGTTTTCTCTGGCTCTGAAAGTATTTCACTGTGCCACCCCCCACCACTGGTGGCTGGAACATTTGTCCCCCACACAAGCAAAAGGTCAAGAAGCTGCTGAATTGCATTTCCCTCCTCCCTTGCCATGTGCTTCTCTGAAGATGAGTCATTCTCTTCCCTCTCAGGCCTTCTCCGCTTCCCTCCCGCTGCCTGTCATTGGATCTGAGGGGGGATCGCTGTCTAGCTGGCTGCCTTGGTCTCTCTGCAAGGTGTGGGCTCCCAGATTCCTCAGCGAGCACCAGGAGCCCCGTCCCACACTTGTGGGTCTCTAAAATTCCCACCAAGTGGCCCCTTGCTTCCGTGCTGTGCTAGGTACTCAGGAGTTGAAGGGCGTGACTCCTGCACGCTGAGGGCCTGTTAGGGAGGAAACATTAAGCGTGAAATCACACGGGCCACCATGTAATTAGCACAGTGATGTGGAGCTTTGAGAAGGCATGTGGCACCCTGCATAGAGACGGGGTGGGGCTTAGGAAGCCCTTTCCCTGAGAAACGAATCTTAAAATGAGAACTAAAGAGGAGAGTTGAGAACCATTCCTGGAAGAGGAACCAGCACGTGCAAAGGCTCTGTGGTCAAGAGAAGCTTGACACTTAGAAGAAACAGCAAGAAAGACTGGGGGTGACAGGCAGCAAGGAAAAGGAGAAGGAAACAGAAGGGAAGATGGGGTTGTAAAGAAAGGAGGGCTCATATTAAGCAGGACTGTCAAGGTCAGGGTAAAGTAGCTAAAAATTTATTCTAAGGGTTAGTTTGTGGGTTCTTATAATGTAAAACTTGTACTTACCATGCAGCTATGCTCAGAAGTATTTGCCCCAAAGAAATAAAAGTATATGTAAAAAAAGACTTGCATACAGTGTTCACAGCAGCTCGATTCATAACAGCCTCCGAATTGGAAAAAACCCAAATGCCCACTAACTGTAGATAAAAGCTGATGAATGCATACAATGTAGTAGTATAGAGCAATAAAAAGGAGCAGACTACTGACACGTACTTATGTGATACAGGCAGCAACACAAATGAAAGTCCAAAAATGTTATGCCGAGTGAAAGAAGCCAGCACAAGAGTACTGAGTGCATTAGCCCATTTATATGAAATTCTAGAAAAGGCAAATCTAGTTTACAGCAACAGAAATCAGATGGTGGCGTCCTGTAGGGGACGGGATGGGGGCTGTGTGGGAACTGTGAGGGCAGTGCTGTGATGGAGTGGTGGTTATGCAGATATATACATCTGCTAAAATTAACTCTCTGTATATGGTGTGCTAAAAACACAGTGTGTGTTTAAATAACAAATATCACAGGAAAAGACACATTGCCATTTATCTCCCTCAGAATACCCCCGCCCCCTTGTTTCAGACACTTATCTTGTTGCTCTTGTCACTTTCTG
Source organism: Hystrix cristata (assembly GCA_004026905.1). Taxonomy (NCBI): domain Eukaryota; kingdom Metazoa; phylum Chordata; class Mammalia; order Rodentia; family Hystricidae; genus Hystrix; species Hystrix cristata. The sequence goes on along the minus strand of PVJO010005821.1, from coordinate 33,161 downwards.
AAGCAGTTCTGGAAGTCCTCTTATGTGAGCGTCTTTAGTTGTGCTGTCCTAGATGCTTCAGTGTCCTGAATCAATTCAAAATATTTACCTTTTATGGTCATTTTGACTTTGAGGAAGAACCAGAAGTCACATGGTACCAGGTACAGGGAATAAGGTAGATGAGGATGCACCGTAATGTTTTTATAAGCCTGCCTTTCTGTTGGATGGCACTCGGGAGCAGCAGTTATAGTATTTTTATTTCATCTCGAAGACTCTTATGAAAGAGAACTTCCAGAACTGCTTCAGCAAGTGGCAAGAACGATGGGCTAAGTGTGTTTGAATCAGGGGGGTGTGCTTTGAAGGTGATTAATAGCAACGTGTTTTTTACTGTGCTACATTTTAAAAATTTAAATATTTACTGTAGTTTTTGATCATCCTTGTACTCTTGAAATGAGTGCATTTTATTTTATGTAAATTACATGGTGATAAAATTGATTTTTGGAAAAAGCACTTATTCTATCCTAAAATGAATGTAATGTCTCTTTCCCAAGTGAAGGGACTTACTATTTGCACAAACAAACAAAACAAGACAAAAATGGTCATGATTAGCCTGTTTTCATGGTGTGTGTTTAAACAAAACCCTTTGGCCTCTGTATGGATGGGAGGGGCCAGGTGTGAAAGCAGGAAGCATCGTGGGAGTCCAGGGAGGGTAAGATGTCAGGGGGTGGTAGAGGTGGTGGGGTGGAGACTGGGGTGTGAGGAGGAGGAGGAGGCCTGGACCCCTCAGCAGAGGCGCTGAGCTTTCTCCTCTCCAGTCAGCGGCTCTCCTTGGCCTTCCATGGGCATGGTCCAGGAAAAGCCTATGTTCCCTGGAGAGGGCAGGGTGTGCAAAGGGAGGTCGAGTGTTCTTGGAGGTGCACATGCATGGGCAGACACGGCCCTGGGGCCCCACTGCATTCTCTCAAACCCCAGTTAGTTTCACTCTTACCATCTCCCACACACAGGCACACCTTAGGGTGGATAACACAGTGCTGGGTACCACAGAGATTTTCTGCCAGGAGGGCCCAGGTTTGGATTCTGACTCCTTTACTCCTCAGCCCAGTGGCAGAGCCTTAGTCTCCTCACCTGTAAAATGGCAACAATAGCAGCGGTGCCTGCCTCCTACCCACAGCGGCTGGAAGAGGGGCTCAGACAATAGATGGAAGGCATTGCGTACCATTCCCACACAGCCTAAATGTTCTGCCCTAGATTCACACTTCCTAGTCACTCTCACCTTCATTCACACTCCAAACTTAGCAGAAGGTGTGGCAGGAAAGGGTAATTCATTTCTCTGTGGAATCATTCACTCACTCAGGGCATCCCTTTCCTGTCCTGGCGCCCCATGTCTGGTACACCAGCCCTACCTCCCGTTCTGGCCCGGAAACCAAACCCACACGCACCAGCAGTGGGCATCAGCTGGTCAGGTGGCCAGAGCTGGGGATGCAGAGGGCAGCCCTGCCTCTCGAGGGTCCTGTCCCCAGGAGCCAGGCCTTCTCCCAGACCTCCCGGGAGGCTGTGGTGATTGACCCCACTGATCAGCTCAGTTAGCACTTTCTGGGTGGGTGAGGCAGCTCCGAGCCTGGCTGGCCTCTGTCAGGTGGGAGCGGCCCGCATTCCCTGCTGTGTGCCGGGCCCAGTGCTAGGCAGGATGGCAGGAGCAGAGAGGAGGCAGAGCGGGGCTCCCTGTCCAGGTCGCTGGCCACTGGGCTTGAGAGACAAGCTCCTAGCAATAGAGCACCTTGAACTTTCAACCTTGAGAATGTCCCCCCAAGTCTCCTGTTATCTGTCCCCGCTGGAGCCCCTGCCAGCTCCTGAGCCCCTCCATGCAGCTCTGGTCCAGACTCACCTTCCCGGTGCCTTCTCCGCAGAGTCCCCAGGCTCGGCCGTCCCTGCACTGGCTCCCTCGTTCTGCATCCAGAGGAGATCTCATGGCACAGGCAGCCTGTCTGTCCTGCTTACTGTTACCTGCTAAGTGGATTTACAGCTTGTGTCTTACTGGAGCCCACCAACCATCCTTTAGGGTAAGTGCTGCTTCTGTTCTCATTAAGCGAAGTTTGGGGACATGCAGTGACCCACCCAAGGTCACACAAACACCTTCATTTTGAGAGGAGGGTGGTGGGGTCAATTCTGCACCCTCTGCCCTTGGGGTTGGGAGTGGGCTCCCTCCCTTTACAGAACCCCGCACTACACACAGGTTCCACTGGGTTCCTCGTCTCACCCCAGGGCGAAGCCTCCCACTTCCTCTTGCCCACTGGTTAGAGGCCAGCAGAGGACGCTGACTGTTCGTGCTTCCTCCTCCTTTTTCAGCCGCACTGCTGCCACAGGCTCTGTGGCTTCCTGGGCCTGGATGTTGCCTACCCTACCTCCGCACAACCCCTGCCAGCTAAGAAACAGAAGTCAGTATTTGGAATTCCAGCCCTGGAGGGTCAAGAAGGGGTATTTACTTCTTCCCAGCACTTCTCCGTTGGCAACTGCAGGGGGCACAGGAATGGCCCGGAGGCCCCAGACAAGAGTGGGTGGGGCTCGATTTGGGCTTTGCTGAGGCATGAGGAAGGCCACGTGGAGAACAGTGTCACCTCCCAGGATACTCTCCATAACACGACAGGATGACAGACACAATGGCTGTGGTAGCGGGGACCTGAGTGCCTAATGGTTTCTGGGAGCGGCCTTGAGGGGAAGCAGGAGGGGAGGGCAGGGAGGCTGGGGGAAGGGAAAGCGAGGAGAATGGTCACTCTGGTTTAGATCTAAAGTGTCTCCCCGAAGTCTCCTGCGTTCAGAGCTGGGACTTTTGGGAGGTGACCGAATCTTGATGGTGCTAACCTCGTCAGTGGATCAGTCCACCGATGAGCTCACCCCTGAATGGTGGGCCTCAACTGGAGGAGGTGGGTTACCAGGGGTGTGTTGCTAGAGTGCCCACAGGGGTGACCAAAATTTATGCTGAATATTTACATTTAAAAATTTACTACGGCTAAAGATACGTTGCCATTAACCACCCTCAGAATAGTGCTCCTCACTTTGAACACGCTTGTCTCGTTGTTCTTGTGGCTTCTTGAAGCAGTTCCGAAGTCCTCTTTCCTGGTTTTAGGAGGTGTGATCAGCAGTCCATCAGGTGCTGCTGCCCGGTGCTGTTCAATGGAAAGACAGACTCATAAAAACCTTACAATGTGACCTCTTCTAGTTTATTCGCTGGATCTGGCATGGTGTGACTTCTTGCTCTTCTCTGAAGTCAAAATGCCCATGTAAGGTAAATGTTTTGAATCGAGTCAGGACATCGAGGCAGCTAGGACAGCACAACGAAAGACACTCACAAAAGAGGACTTCCAGAACTGCTTCAGAGTGGTGAGGCCAACGGCATAAGTGTATGAAGCAAGAGGGGTTAATGGCAATGTGTCTTTTACTACGGTATTTGTTATTTAAGCACACACTGTATTTTTACCACACCTTCTATAGAGAGTTAATTTTAGGAAATATGTACAGCTGCATAACCACCACTCCATCGTAATGATCTCATCACCTCTGACAGTTCCCACACAGCCCCATCCTGTCCCCTGCAGGACTTCACCATCTGATTTCTGTTGGTGTAAACTAGATTTGCCTTTTTTAGAATTTCATATAATTCACTTAGTACAGCCAATGGGGGAGTGATGACCGGGCCCTGGAGACAGGTCCCTAGGGGTACCCACAGGGATGGCCCAGACGTGTCCCTTCTCTCTTAGATGTGCGCTGTGCTCTCAAATTGCTGACACCTCCCCAGCTTCAGAGGTTGCTCAAGCGTCAGCACCAGGAAGCAGAGCAGTGAGAAATGTTTGCTTGCTTTTATCTTTTTCTGATTTTTTGTGGGAGTTGGTCTGGGTAAGTTCGTTCTTGTCTGCTTGCATCCCCAGGGCTGCAGCGCCCAGTGCCTGTGGGATGTTTACAGCTCCCTTACTTGGTACGGTGGCCAGGTGGAGCTCAGTGCCACACTGGGGAGGGGGAAGGTGCCTGCAGGAAGACTCATTTCCTGACTGACTGACAAACGGAGCGATACCATCTCTCCCATCCCTTCCCCCGGGGAGCCTGCTTACAGAGGAGTTCAGCTTGAGTCATCTCTGATGTCAAACGTACCTCTCTGTCCCGGGTAGATAAACTCGTCACTCTGGAAGGCAGGCAGGCAGGCAGGGAGGCCTGGGAGCTGCAGAGGCAGGCATGGGGAGGGGGCGAGTGCCCAGGTCCTGTCCCGGGCCTGGTGCCTGGTGGCTGGCAGGGTGGAGGCCAGGAGTGTGTCTTTCCTCTCTCCCATCTTCACAGGTGAGGGGGTCCCACTAGAAGAGTGGTGGGTAGATAGAGGTGACAAGGGGCGAGCTGTATCTCCAGACAGGGAGACAGAGGCAGAGACCAGTTCTGCCGGGTGTGTCCTAGGGGAGGCCACTGTGGTGCTCTCTGGATCCCTAATCGCATTGTGGCTTCCAGTTAAGAAGTCCTAGACCTAGTACTTCTAGTCCTGTTGTACATGTGTGCACCATGTGTGTGCCACAGAGCTGCCCCACAACCCGAGAAGGCTGGAGTCTTTGTAGCTTGGAGCCTTTGGCTGGGGCAGGCATCTCGGGCTGAGCGGGCACAGACATGCATTTGCTGAGGACCACTGGCCTGACTCTGTGAGCACTGATGGGCATCATCAAGCCTGCTGTCTTTCCTGCTGCCTCCGGCTCTCACCTCACACCTGGCGGGCCTGCTGCTAAATATCCTCTGGGCCACCTGGTGTGTGACTCGGGGTGGGGGCAGCCAGGATCCTGCTAGAAATGTGCTTGCTGTTCTGTCGGGGGAGGGGCTCTCTGCAGGAGCCAGGGCCAGCTTGCGTGGGGGCTATCAACATTCTGGTGTGTCCCAGGTCTTGGCGAGACAGAACCTGCCCTGGCTTTGCCTGTCCTGCCCAGAGTTTCAGGATGACACTGCCCGGAGTGATTGGACATGTTGGAAAAACAGACCTGAGCTATTTATCTCCTGGATTCTTTATGAAGGGACAGTAACAGAAATAACTGTGAATGAATGCTTGCTGGGTTCTGGGTCTTGTTTAATTCTTGCAGTCAGATTAGAAGGTAGATCCTGCTAATGTCCTGAGGGCAGATTGGGAGCCAGACACTAAGAGCCAGGGTGGGGGGCTGCTTCCCATCCCACCGTAGGCATCATGGGGCAAGAGTGAGATCCGGGCCTTCCTGCGGACCCTGCCTGTGCCCTTCACTAGGCATGGACTTGGAGCTTATGGGAATACCGGAGGATGACTGAGGTCACACTGCATCACACTACAACCTGGCGACCTCATGTTGCCAATCATTTGTGGGTTCTTTTGCTTTATTCAAATAGCAATCGTGAGTTGGCAAAGTGCAGCTCTAATGCCACCAGTTGACGCTAGTTAAAGCCAGATGCTATTAGTCGACACTGCCGGCTGCTGGTCAGGCCTGGCTTGTGCTGGATGCCATCGGTCAACTCTGCCAGCTGCTGGTCTCTGCTCTTTGATGCTGGCTCGTGCGCCAGAAGCTGTCAGTTGACTCTGACAGTTGCTGGTCTCTCACTGATCGTTGACAGCTACTGATCTCTGGAGCTCTTCAGGCTAACAGACCCTAGTGTTTATTGTGTTGCTCTTTATTTTAAGGGAACTGTTTGGTCCACCCTTACTCATAAGTATACGATTCCTGAGTAGATTTACAGGACCTTCTGTGCTTGAGAAATAAATTATCAATAGGACCACTGGAACAAGACTTTAACAGGAATTTTGTGGCCGAATAGAGGAGTGAGTACACCAGGGGGCGCCCTCCTAGACTAACCTCAGAAGGGTGAAGGGAGTGTTGCTGATACAGCAGCTGCAGGCCTGTGATTGGTTCAGCTGTAGGCCTGTGATTGGCTTAAATTTGGGCCTGTTGATTTATCCAAGTGTAGGCCTGTGATTGGTCCCAATGTGTGCAGGTGCTGGTGGAAGGTGTCAGGACAGCCCCGCTGTCATGATGGCAATTCAATGAAACATCAGAGGGATGGGAGCTGTTTATTGACAGCTGTCACAGCATCTTCATGAAAAATGGTGGGGCTGGAACTGGGAAATCTTCAGGAAGGCTAGCTGGATTCATTACTACTAATGGGGGTTGGAGAAGGTTGGGGATGTTAATAGTGGGCCTGGATCCCTCCCTAATCTCTGACGTGTTAGGGGCAGTTTTTCTACCCTTTCTTCAGCATCAGGAGCAGCAGGCATGGGAGAAGGGCACCGTAACTGAGAGCAGAGCTGCGTCTGCTCCTGCCCCCCAGCAGAGAGCGACCACTAAGTAACCTGGGAGGACACAGAGGCAAGTTGCCCCAGTCCATCCTGGTGGGGAGGGAGCAGGAGGGAAAGAGAGTGAGCGGAGGAATCCTTGGGCCTTCAGCCAAGCCGGGCCCCACCCCGAAGTGGGGAATCTGACACTTCTTCTCACTCACACGGATGCTGACGAGAAAGCAGAATGATATTTTAGACCAAAGCTGGACCTCAAGGAATAGTGGGAGGCCCCGGAAGGGGAAGGCTCAGGGCTGCACTGTTCTGGGTGCTCCCAAGATCAGCCATCATGCTGGCAGGTGGTGCTGGCTCCAGAAAGCTTTGTAAACCTGACTGACCCCAAAAGCCAGTGATGGTGAGAGAGCAGCTGAGCTGGGGACAGGGAGCTGGAATTAATGACTCTCAGGACCCAGTCCAACCCCAGATCCCAGGATTTCACCTCTAAATGCCGCTTCCTGCCAGTTTATCGGGAGAACCAGTGGTGCATGGCCATTCTCAGGGTGATAGAGTGTGACCCTTCTGACTGCCTCTTGTGCAGAGAGGCCGAGAGGGTCACCTCCCCGTCCTCTGCCTCCCCTTCTCTCGCAGGCAGCCCGGGATCCACCCTGCCTGTCCAGGTACCCCCAAACTGTCCTATCAAGACACCCATTGGGAAGCTCCTCTTGTTGTTTGCCCTGCAGCACGTTGACTGGTGGGGAGTCCCCTGTCGGTGGCTACCCCCCTTTTCCACATGCAGGGGCCTTGGGGAGTGTATTGCTTGTGGCAGTGTGTCAGAAGGCCCGGCACGGTACAGCCAGGCAGGCCTGACAGCGGAAATTGGAAGCTGGCTGCTGTTTGACAGGTATATTATTCCCGCTGCCCTCGATTTATTTACCAAACAGCATGTGGAGCTCCCGGAAAGAGAGAGGGAGTTGAAGCTGAGGGGGTTCTGCAAGGGGTCAGGCAGCCTCTGTGCACTGACACAACGTTGCCCTGTGTGCAGGAGGATGGAGGAGCCAGGTCGGCAGGGGAGGCTGGGCCTCCAAGGGGACCCCCCACCCCCACCCCAGACCCTGCCTCTGGCTCAGAGCTGTCTGTGAGTGCTACAGGCCCCATGGAGAGGGGATTCCTTAGCGTTCCAGGGCCAGGACCAGGGTTCCTGTCAAAACTAAGTGAAGAGCTGTGTCTCCGAGGTGGTTTATGGAAAGGGTCTGCTATGTCGAGGGCACGGGGGAAAGCCAGGAAGATGCTGGGCAGGACAGGGAGTCTTCTGGAGATGGCGGAAGAGCAGGGCAACCCAGGAGGTCATAGAGGTCCAGGTGAGGTCCGATCTTGAGCCTAGGTGCTGGTTGTGAAGTCAGGCACCTGGCACTGGGCTCTGTCTGCTTTGGAAGGGACACCTGGTTCCATTTTGCACACAGATGCAGTATAGGCCCGTAACCCACCATGAAGATAAGCAGAATATCTGGAATCAGACAGATGGGGATGCAGGCCCAGCTTGGCTACGCGCATCGCATGTGACCTCAGAGAGCTCGTGCCCTCCAAGCTCTGAGCGTTCCCCCCTCACTAAATGGTTAAAGCAGGGGCGGGACAAGCAGCTCAGTGGTAGAGTCTTTGCTTACCATTTGTGAGGTCCTGGGTTCTGTCTCCAGCACCACAGAGTGATGGCAAACAAAATAAAATAAAATCAAAATTTTAAAAACTAAACAAAAAAAAGAGAAAAAATGGTTATATTTATAATGCTACTTCTTGGGAATATTGTGAGGAGTAAACAAGACGATCTTCATGAGAGTGCTTTCTAACAGCAAAACATAGCTTTTTAAAGGGTACACAAATAAATATTAAGAAAAGGCAGAGTAAGTGTTCCCCAGCTCACCCCCAGTGTCGGATGGTGTGAGTCACAGCCATGGGGCTGGGAAGGTCCGTGGTATGCTTGAGGGGTCATGGGGTGTATGTGGGAACGTGAGTGTGTGACTGGCCCAGCCCACGTGTGGCTTCACTCTGACAGACGTGAGGAAACTCATCAGAGGAGCCCTCAGCTGGGAGTGTATTGGGTGTCTGAGTGTGACCACACGCTGGTGTGCACAAGGGTGCTAGAGAGGGTGCGAGGAGGGCACTGTGAGGTGGCTGAGCAAAGGAACTCATGAGAGTGTGCACGCACAGATAGGGTGTCCGGGTCCATGTGTACTGGCACCCTCAGGGGCAGGTGCTTGTTAGTGAGAACATGCATACACATATCAGTGCACACCAGCACAACGTGCAAGCAGGCATGGCAGTATCTGTAGGGTGTCTCCCACCTCGTAACCTGATGGAGCCCCGAGTTCTAGAAGTGCAGAGATGGAGGAGGGAGGATGTTGGCCTGTCCTGAACAGGGAGGCACAGAGCAGAGCAGGTTGGATACAAATCCCTTCCTCTGGGGCTTAGCCCTTTATTCCAAGCTTCTGGACTGGGGACATCCTTGGCATTTAATCATCACTGTCCCTATTCTACAGTCCTCAAAACACTGACTGTGGATGGCCGGCTGCCCTCAGGCTTCACAGAGGCAGAGCCGTGGCTGGGTTCAGAGGTTGGGGAGTGCAGACAGGGGATGGGGGAAGCATTGGGAAGGGGGTCCCTGTAGTTCCCATTTTCTGCAGGTCTCTGTGTCCCACCAGATCTGCAGATTGGGGGAACCAAGCAGGGACAAGCTGAAGCATCTCTGGTATAGTGAGCATCTCATGGGGACCACAGAGGGTCATCATATGGGAAGGGAGTGCCTGTGGCAGGTTTCTTCACGCTGGCCACCTGTCACTCTCCCATGATGGTGAGGGGCTCCTGGGCACAGTGGGGCTATTAGGACTTCAGATTCCAGCCCTGGGCCCTGTACCCTGTCTGGCTCTCACACCAATGTCCAGGCTCTGGCCCCGGCTCTGGCTTGGGGGGTGGACTGGAGGATGAGTCCCACATTGCTGACCACTCTGGAGGAAGGTGCTGTGGGGGCCAGCAGAGCACGTGACACAGCCGCTGGTGAGGAGACAGGGAGGCCCGAGGGTCAGGCCCCTGTCATGTCCACTTCCACGTCTGCGCTAGTGCTCAGTCCTCTGGGGCGAGGAGGGCAATACCAGAGGAGCTGCGGGCCACTTGTCCCCCCAGTCTAGGCCGAGACATGCTCATCGCCCATAGCCTGGTGGCCCTGCTCCTCCTGGCTCTCCAGGCCCCGAGTTTCCCTGCATCCTCCCCCCACCCAGCTGCTTTGTTGGTGATGGCAACTCCTGCTTCATCTCTCCTGCCTGTCTCAGAGCCCATGGTCTTGTCTTCCTCTTTCCGTCGCCGACGCTCCTGGTTTCTCATCCTCCATCTGTCCCCCTGTCCGCGCCTGCCTGTCCTCCTTCTGCTCATCCCCTGTCCTCTCTCCTTCCTTGTCTACTTTCTTCCCACCTGATGTTCTTTCACACTCAATCCCATTCCCTGCTCTCTTTCAGGGCTGCCCTGTGCCGAGGGTGCTAAATGAGAGCTTGCAGTCCTGGTCTCCAGTGGGGCTGCCACAACCCCAGAGAGGAGGGGGCCCCTTGGTGACATGCCACTACAGGCCCACGCACACACCCGTGCACACACATGCTCAGGTGCTCGCAGCACAACACCACGCCTTTATGAGGCAGGGGAGGAGGCTGTTCAAAGAAAGAAAGACGAGAAATCTAAAGTAATGCTGGAGCTTCATGAACATCAGTCTCTTGAGGGCAGTGAGCAGACAAGAGAGGAAGTGGGTACGAGGGACCACACATATTGGCGTGGGCTCCTCTTGGCCTGTCCTGCAGCCCGTGGCCCTGTAGTCTGAGTGCTCACAGGTCCTGCAGGCTGCTGCTGCAGGGGGACTCATCAGAGCAGGTATCTCAGTGGGTCAGGGCCAGGCTCCTGATCCCATGGCTACCAACCTGAGATGGCAGGGTCTTGTGACCTGTTCACTGCCTGATCTGCAGGCTCCTGACTGACAGTGTGAAATTCTGCCCAGTGCCTCTTGCCTTTGCAGCCACTCCTACCCCACCACATGCTTACATGCCACTGCCTTTCCATCAGGCCTGGCTGGCACAGGACACAGTGCTTTAAAACTCAGTAAAACACAAACAAACCCCCAAAACACACATAGCTTGGAAGTTGGCTGGCCAGACTGCACCCTGGTGGGCTGCCTGTGGCTGTGACTGTTTGGGGCACCATGCACAGCTCTCTCCCTTCTCTGTCTTGGCCACCCAGAGGGTAGTCAGCTCTCTGGTTGTCTTTGGCCCTCTCGTCTTATTCTTTTCTCGGCCATGGTGACCCTCCTCCTGGGTCCAAGGTGGGGGACCCTTGACCCTATCCAGGCCAGTGCATGATTTCGTCACCTGGCCACAGGGTTTGGTCTAGTGACAGGAAAGCCAGCTGTAGGATATTTGTTGGAAATCGTGGTGAGGGCTCTTTCCCCTGGCCTAGCAAAGCTGGGAGAAGTGTTTCGGAAGCTGTTTTGTCATCCTATGGGGAAACTGCCTGAGAATAAAGCTGGCACAGGACAGCAGAACCTGTGCCTGGACCTAGCTATGCTTGAAACGCCGAAAACATTCACTCATGCCGGTCAATTACTTCTTTTTCTTGGGGAAGCCAGTGTGACTGGGGTTTCTGTCACTTGCAAAGAAGTTAATTACTACAGAGAAGTGACTTAGCCTCTCTGAACTTGAGTTTCCTCATCTGTAAAATTATCCCTGTTGTGAATTCTAAAAGCATCGATTCTGAAGGATGCCTGTTTGGCCTGTGAGAAGGAGCGCAGATTATTTTTACGCAGCCCTTTTTGCCATTGGTCTCTCACTGGATTCTTTAAAGAACCCTGTGCGACTCCTGGACTGTGGTTATGGTGGCCTACTTTCAGAGGAAGGGGCCCTGAGTCACAGGTGTTCCAGGTGCCATGGCTTCTGTGAGTCCCTGACATTTGCCCCACCCCTCCCTGCTGCCTGCCTGGGGCTGGGGTGGGACAGCCCCGGGTTCTGCCCAGGAGGAATTTACAAAAGGGGATCCAGAGGATGGAGTACTGTTTTCCTTCCTTAGGGCTACCTTAGGCTGGCTGTGTCCCTCGACTGGAGGTTCATGATCCTCACACAGTGGCCTCTTTCTAGTTCTGGTCACCATGCCCTGTCTTTGGACCTCCAGGTGGTAACAGCTCAGCCTCCACTTAAACTCTGCCAGTATTCCTTCCTTTAACCCTTCCTGGTTTTTATCCTGATTTGTGTGCGCCTGCTTCCCCCAGAGACTGACACGATTCACTCAAAGCCACACAACTGTTTAAATTCAGGTACACAGATCCCGCATCCTTTGATGTTGTATTTCCAGGAATGATCCAAGGTTCCTGGGACCTCTCACAGTTCTGCCTTCTTCCACACCCTGTTCCAAAACTTTCTTGAGTCCTCATTCTCCTACCTCAGCCCTGTCAGAACCCTCCTCCTCTCTTCGATTCCCTCCGCATGCCACTGGCACCTCCGTCTGTTTGGTGTCAGTGTTGCTCGGTGTCTGTGTCACCTTCCCTGTGGCGGAAGGCCCATGGATACTTCCATCTTTCTCTCTAGTGCCCATGTCACTGCCCCCAGCATAGGACCTGGCAGGCACGTAGTAGGAGTTCAATGGCTGTAGGCTGAATTCAGTGATAGAACACAGAGGGCTCCCTGTGATGCGGCCAAAGGGGCCTCGGCACCAGCTGTGAGCTCTGTCAGGAGTGCCCATCCTTCCGTGGCTGCCCTGGGAGCTCTCCTCATCCCTCCAGGCTCAGCTTGAGCATCCCCTCCTCTGGAAGTTCTTCCCTGGTGGGTGGCCTGGCAACTGGGCCACATCAGTGGGTCCTTCAGCAGCACCTGCCTGGTTCAGGCTGGAATGACTCCTGTCAACACTTCATCCCATCATTGAACACTGTGCCTGGTACATGATGGACACAAAACAAACAGCAGTGGTCATTTCTATTACTTAAAAATGCCCCCTTTGGCTGGGAAAGAAGGTGAATGCCTGTAAGGAGAAGGAGGCAACAAGGCTGCAAGTTCAAGCCCAGCCTAGGTAATTTAGTGACTTAGTGAGATTCTGTGTTAAAATAAAAAAATACAGAAAAGGGCTGGGGATGTAGCTCAGTATGAAGACCCTGGATTCAATCTCCTACTGCAGAAGAAACAGGAAGCCTCCTCCATATTAGGGTATGTGTCAGCCTCTACTATACTGTCTGTGGCAGCTCTTGCTTGGATGCTGGGCTCACTGGGAAGTGGTCTGATAGAATAATGTGGCCGTGGAGGGCAGGCAGTGTTTCTCCTCAAAGCAGCAGAACACTGTGAGGGAAGAGGAAAGTTCTCAGACAAGTAATCAGAACAGGGGAATCCTCCTTCATGCACAGGAGGGACAAACTTGGCCTGGATCTGCAGGACCTGGGATACATCTTGGAAAGCAGGGGTTAAAGATGGCGCCTGCCCTGTGGACAGCAGCAAGAGCCATCAGCAAGTAGGCATGTATGTGCAGAGCCCTGTGCTTGGAGTTTAGTGTTTGTAGCGCCATTATTAGCAGGTGTTTGGCCCCCGGTTTCCAGATGAGCACGTTAGAACAATGAAGCAGCTTGCAGAGACCGTGCAGTTAGGAAGAGCTGGGGTTCAGATTGCAGCCTCGTTCGAAAGCTGGTGATGGCATTTGAGGAGAATGTGAGGAGGACCAAGAGAAGGACCTACTCTGATAATGAACCGCTGAGTCTTGTAAGTCCCTTTGCCTGGTTATCTACGATGTGACGTGTCACATCATATGCGGGTGTAATGTGAATGTGTCTTTGATGTGAATGTGTTGCTTGGTGCCTGTGTGGCTGAGCTGCAGGGACCTGAGAGGGGGTTATGTGGCCAGGCGTGGGCCAGAGTGGCAGGGAAGCCGGCCTGGTCTGAAGCCAGTGTGTGGGTCAGCGAGAGTCCCCAAGGGGAAGGGGAGACTTGGCTCAGAGCCCGGACTGCTTTTCTTGGTGCCATCAGGCACAGCGCACCCTCCTCCCAGTGCGTGGTCTGGGCAGCACGGGGCTGGAAAGGGAAGACCCTGGAGCACCAGGCTCATTGTAGGCTTGGTGGGACTTGACTGTAAATGTTCTAACCACACCTTGCTTGAGTTTCCGGAGGGAAAGGCCTGGCCTCCAACTCCAGGCCTCAGGGTCCCAGCACTCTTCCTGATCCATACCAGACTGCAACTGTAAATGGAGATACATTTCTACGCTCTCTGCCACTCTAGCTCTTCTGTTCCAAGTTGAACTCCAAGTTGGTTCTGTGAAGGGAGAAGGAACATGGGAGCCCAGGGCAAGCGAGCAGAGGCTGGGACTATGCCTTGGCCTTCCTCGGTAGGACCCTGCAGAGATGTCGTGGGTAGCACCAAAGCTCTCTCTCTCTTTCTCAATCTCTCTTCCTCCTGGTGGCCCAAGGGAGAGCTCTGGACTCTGGAGGGTAATGCAGTATTGACAGCTTGTTTCTCTCCATTCAGTAACCAGCTTGGTGCACAACAGATCAATTTGCAATCAGAGCCGATTCCTGGGCCTGGCATCACCATCCGTGACACTCAGGGGCTAGGCTTGGGATAGCAGTTGCTTGCTTTCCTACCCACCTTCCTTGATGAGGGCCGAAGGCCTGAGGAGGAAGAGTTGTGAGCACTTGGGGTATTTGGGGGCAGGTACCTCAGACAAAATGCCAGATATGGGGCCCGGGCATTTGAATAGTTTACAGAGCTTCAGGGTGGTTCTAATGGGATGAGTGGGTATGACAGGGAAACTGAGGCTCTGGGAGTAAAAGTGAGCCGCTGAAGCCCCTAAAATGAGTGGTGGGTGACTACAGGAGTGATGGGGGTTAAGTGGGCGTGGAGCTTCCTGGGGGAGGAAGTGGCTGAGGCAGGTGCTGGAGGAGGGACGGAGGGGTTGGCAGAAGGAGGGGATGGGTTGACCCAGACAGGGAGGTGGTTCTGAGCGAAGGGCTCTGAGATGACCTTAGCCCATCTCATCCTCTTCTGGAGAGACGCTGAACCCGTGAGGAGCGTCGCCCCATTGCCTCCCTTGAGTGTGGCACTGGAGAGGAGCAGAAAGGCCCAGGGAGGCTACCCCTCTGTGTTGTCAAGTTCAGAGGACTTCCTGGAAGAGGTGGAAGATGGATTTCAGGGGTTCCCTGAGTGGCAGATGAGATGCAGAGCAGCAGGCAGAGGGGAGATGGTGGTCCAGTCCAAAGAGAGGCCACCAAGAGCCAGGTTTGGCACAAGAGCAGCAGGAGTCAGCAGATGTATACTAGAGTCCCAGTTCTGCCACTGTCAGCCATTTACCAGTGTCGTGCCTCAGTTTCCCCATGTGCAAAATGGGGATGGTAATACCAGCTCTCCCCTAAGAGAGAGATGCTGTTGAAGTGGGAGTTGCTGTACAGACATCGGGAGCTGTCTCTGCAGTCCCACAGAACTAGCTTTAACTTGGCTCTGCTGCTTCCTAGCCGTGCAACCTGCAGACAAGTTACTTAAGTGTCGTCATCTGTAAAATGAGGGTAATGAACCTCTACATCACAAGATGAATATGTGTTGTCAGTGAGAGAATGTGTCCCCGGCACACAGCAGCTCAATTAACGTCATGGCTGTTTGTAGAGAGCAGTGTGGTGGGTGGAAAAGGGCATTGCGATCTGGTCACAGCTCTGATCAGCAGCCTGGCCTTACCTGACCTCTCTGGCTTCAGTTTCTGTATGTAGAAAGTCAAACTACCGATGCGAAGCTCAGTGGGCCTCTGTGGGCAGGCCCAGCCTGGTGGAGATTCTCAGTCCTGACAGGGACTGTTATCAGCCAGAACCAGCTGGCCACGCAGCAAAGAGGAATGAGCAGGTAGAATGAACAGGAGGCAAGAAGAGGAGCCAGGCGTTCAGGATTAGAAGTCCAAATAAGCTTTGTCCCGCCGGCATCTCTGGCTGCCAGGGACAGCCCTTGGCCCCACCTTACTCCTGCTCTAGGGAAAAGCTGGCTGTGCTCTGGTCTGGAGCAGCCCTTGGGCCCATCCGTGAGGCTGGGCTCCGGCCTCCCCATCTGGCATTGATGGATGCTCAGGCAGGCGACCATGAGAGATGTAGCCAGGATCAATACTCTAATCAACACCACATGGAACCCGCCAGGGCTTTGTCCCCACCCTGAGATGGGAGTGGGGCGGGTGTTGGGAGTGGCCGAGAGGAGAGAGAGATAACTCCAGAGACCGAGAACTGGATAAATGATCAAATGAGTGTTGAACGTGAGGCACGAGCATGAGGAGGACACAGGTGGGACACTGAGCAGCCACCTGGCCAGGGCACCCACACTGCTCCCTGCCGCACGCCCACCCCTTTGTATGACAGCTCAGTAGCCTCCCCGTTCCTTCCACCTTCAAAGTCTCTGATTCTGCATCTGGAGTTCCACACAGTCTGCGGACCTGCAGTGTGAGGTATGGCTGGGTCAGGCCCAGGCCACGGTGGGGCCCTGACTCTTCCCTCTGCATGGGGCTCAGTCTTCCTCCGCAGCCTGGTGCCTCCCATCTGCGAGCAGAGTGCCGTGCTGCAGCCCTTGACCCAAATGGGTGCTGGGGTCTGCAGGGCCACCTGCAGTGGAAGCTTTTGTCCCCTCCTTACTGGGCACTAATCCTGTCTCTCCCGAGGGGCCACCTGGGCGGTGTGTGCTAAGAGTGAGCTGAAGAGCTTTGCCGGTTGCCCCTCGTGTCCTCATGCCCACCCTGATGCTTCTTTGGAGCCAGCCTCTCTTGCCAACCCGGGGCCTGTACACACTCCACATCGCTCCAGGAAGGAGGGATATCTCCCTCCATATCTGCCTGCGGGACTGAGGCCTGCGAGAGTCGCATCTGAGAAAGGCTTGGTCCCGTTATGGCTCTGCCGAAGTTTAGCTTCATGACCTTGGGTAATGCTCACTTTGCCTCACCAAGCCTCTCTTTCCTTAGCTGCACAGGAGGAGAACCCAGTCTGCCCTCCTGCCCCGAGAGAATTTCTAAGGGCAGAAAATGCGATAGTGCTTCCTAATGGCCTGCAAATGCTCAGGCTTGGAAGGGCAGTATCCAGATGGGGCTCAAGCCCAGGCTGCTGACTCCAGAGCTTGTGGTATCGATCCACCAAACCCCACGGTCCCTCAGTGTGGAAACAAGAATAAAAGCTTGGATGGATGTGGGGAGGCTGCCAGGAGTTGAGAGATGGAGGATACTCTTCTGGCTGGACCCCCAAAACTCTGCATCTTCTTTTGTCATCTCTCATCCGGTTCTTGCGCACAATTCTGGGCAAGCGCAGAAGTCTGTGCTTATGTTCAGGGCCAGGGTTCTGGGAAAGGGAGGTGTGGCCACAGGTGGCCCTCATTGGCCCCATGGCCTCGGCATCCCTCCTCACTCAGCAGTTGAGGCTGCTCCCGGGCAGCCCCTTTTATTCCTCTTCCCAAACTACCTAGAATGTCACAGCTAGGAGAGATGTTAGAGGATTTACAGGCAAGATCACTAAGCCCAGAGAGGGGACGTGACCAGACAGATGAAGGTCACGTAGTCAGCAGAGCTAGGAGCCTGATCCTCAAGTCACTGCTCTCTACAGCAGAGGGGTAGTTTGCAAAGTGGGTTCCTGGGGCCACGAGGCCTGCAGAGATGCCCCGGGAGTATCTTGATGGGGGAGGATAATGCAAGCTAGAGTGATTAAGACTTAATTTCCTCCTCCCCATCTCTGTTTTAGCCAGGACTGTGCCTAACTCTTTGGTCTCAATTTAATTTCTGGGTCAAATATATGAAAAATAGAATTCTGTTGCAAAAAAGTCTGCAAGCTGCTGCCTTGCATGCATCACCTAACTGTCACCCGGAGTTGTCTCCTGAGCCCCTGACTGTGCCCCACTCGGCCCTTCCCCTTGTCACCTGTCCCCACTGTCCCCATCTGCCCCCGAATGGCTCTGAGCTCTTCAGGCCACGTCCCTCTGGACACCTCTCACCCCCTCTCTGCAATCTGAGCTAGCCCTGTCAGCAGCCAGCCCTAATGGCTGTTCTGCTAAAGAATAATGGACAGACCTTTTGTGGCAGGCATCCGTTTGGTGTTGAACAGCCACCATCTCTAAATTTGCCTTCCAGATCTTGGAGGCCAGCCAGGAGATGCTCCTGGGCAAGGTTCTGAGGCTTCTTCCCCACATCGCGAACCCCGGTGCCTGCTCTGCCGCCCGGAGGTGGTCTTCCAAACCCTTACATTCCTGAGCACGGCTACCGAGTGCCGCCCTTTCAAGTCACACCGGGGCTCCCTGTGGCCGCGCAGAGCGCTGTGGCCTTCCCAGCTGGCCCTCTTCCCAGGCAGACAGCACCCTCTCTGGTGTTCCCTTGAAACCCTCTTCTTCCAGAACTTTGTACGCAGACCCACAGTGCCCCTACACCTGTTCTGTTTGTCCTCACTCTGACTGGAGGGTCTGACCCAGTTTAGGGGTGGCTGGCTGGGGAAGGCTGTGTGTGCACCCTCGTGCCTGAGTGCAAGTGTGGGTACAGGAGTGTGTGCTTATGTGAGTATACAAACCTGTGCATTTCTGGGAGTGTATGAAATGGTGAGCGCACAGTGGAGTATGACAAGTACCAGACCCACCGGACCTGGAGGCACAGCTGGAGGCCCTCAGGGGGCTGTGTGGATTAGTACACGGCTTCTGCAGGGCAGGCGTTCCCTAGGTGCCTGCTGATGGGATGGGTGTGTGCCGAGTGCGGGCTCAGGAGAGCAGTGTCCTGGGCAGAGCCTGGGGAAGGGCTTTGCTCCTCCCTGGGCCCACTGTCCTTGTCACCCAGGTTGTCTTCAGAGGCTGCCATCTGTGACTGTGCAGGTACATCAGACCCCTGGACAATGCTCCATAGACAGACCCTGTCCTAGACACGGGAGCCACTTCGCTCTAGTGCCCTCTGTGAGAGGCATGGGAGAAGTAGCTGAGGCCTTGGGCTCATTCAGGCTTGGAAGACAAGTCCTGCCCTGACCGGCTGGGAGGCCTGGGGCAAGCCGCCTAACCTCTCCCAGACTCGCTTTCCTCTTCAGCGAAAGGAGACTCACCCTCTGTCACTGCGGTCTCCTGGGACTTTTGAGAGGCTGCAAAGGGCCTTCACACATGGAGTCTGTTCTCTCAGGTGCGAAAGAAGGACGACTCTCCTAAAGCCCCTAGCTCAGTTCAGTGCACACAGTGGGAGTGTGACAAAGCAACAACATGTAGTAAACAAACGGCCTGCTCTCCCACCGCGGGTCAGCTCCCAGACATTTGGCTGACCTTGGCAGGCTGCTCTCCACTGCTGTCAGAAAGGCCCAGGAGCTACTTATCTGGGGTGTTTTGTCTCCCGTGGTCCCTCTTGTCCATGCAAACCAGCCACTGATTAACTGCTTGTCAGGAGTGAGGTCAGTCTGTCTTGGGGATTGACTGGTCCCCAGGATTACTACTGGGGTTTTGGCAGGACTGAGTGCCTGGGCTGGGACACAGTCTATGTGACATTTGGCTCTCGGGGCTTGACAGTCAGCCTGAGCTCCCTCCTGCCGCCTGGTGCGGAGGCAGAGGAGATGAAGTTCTGGGACCAAGGGGCTTGCAGGAAGCTGGGTCGCCTGTCTATTGGTACTGGTCTGGAAGGGAAGGATGCCCAGGAAAGCCACATCTTAGTCTTGCCCTGGAATGGGGGGCAAGAGCCTGGGTGTGGTGGGCTACTGCGGATCAGGAGATCTGGACTTCAGTACTGACCTGGACTGGAGTCCACATCTGGGCAGTGTGTTCCCCACCTCCAAACTCGGGGTGAGCCTCAATATTCCCCTCGGGGTCCTCAGGTCTGATAGGACACCTGAGACAGAGTTCCTGTCTAACTGGCAGGTGTGGCTTCCACCATCCTCTGAGAGGTTTCAGCCTCTTTCTTGATGTTCTTCTCAACTGTAGTGCCTGCCACTGTCCATCTCTGTGTTGTCCTAATGAGGGTCCTGGGCTTCTGACCAGCCTGCGGCAGTGAGTGGCTGATGGCCTGAGACCCTCCCAGCGCTCCCCATGGTCCAGCACCGCCGCACTGAAGAACGCGTTTCTGCTCCATTAGGCCAGCCGGTAAAATGTGTGCTGAGGTCTATGATGAGAGCAGGAGCCGCTGCCACATAAAACATGCAGAAAATGGAACACTCAGTTTCCTCCTAGACCTGGTAATGGCCGTTCTGTTCCGTATCATCAGCCATCAGAGCACCGGGCTGGAATGGAACGCGAACTCCCGTCCTATCCCGGCCCGCGGATAAATAACCCGGCTCGTGGCAAATAAAATGGGAAAGTTGAAATACAGTTGCCGTTTAGTTCGAGTTGGATATTAATAGCTTCGGGAATGAGCTGAAAAGGAAATGGGAGGGGAAGGAGAAGGAAAAAGGAAACTGTGAACACCATTAACATCCAATTTCCTCGGAGAATTGGAGGAATGTTCGAGGCACTGGTCTCTGGTCTCCGGAGCCTGAGAGCAAGCTGGGAGAAGAGGGAGGGAGGAGGATGCCATGCTGCTGTCAAAAAGATGCTGATGCTGCATCCTTCCCAGAGAGCAGCTCCTGCCAATGGAGGAGTCGGGTGAGAATAGGGGTCCAGATGCCTGCGAGGATGCTCCTGGGATGGAAAGGCCCAGGCGCTGAGGGTGCACCTTGCGTGTCCTTGGCATCTCATGTCCCTAGCTTAAGTCACCCCTGCCCCTTCTCCATGACATTGTGCAAAATTACTCTCTGGTCATCCCACAGATAGGTTGATCAAGGTCTCCCTTTCACTCCTCTTCTTGGGTCTTGGTAGATGTGCATTAGGACCTGCCCACATCCCCTTTACTGGGCTGGGGTGCTCATCCCCAGCTGCCCCTTCTGCAGAGACCTGCCCTCCGTCCAGAAGATCATGTCCCACTGCTTGTTATGGCAGCCATCAGCCAATGGTATGCCCATTCAGGGGGTAAAGGGTGAGCTCTTTCTGGGGGCGGGGCTAACTTTCTTGGCTAATTGAGGCTCCATGGTGACCCAGGCATGAGGTCAGTGATTGATTGGTCCCAAAACCTCAGTTTTCCTCACATCCTTCCCTGTGAGAGTCTCCTATCCTGATGGGATTTGCCAGAAGAATGCTCCACATGCCTCTGAATCCCTTCCTAAGAAATCTAGGTCTGTGATTAGCTGGGTGGCCTGTCTGGAAAAGTCAACTCCCTGAGCCTCAGTGCCTTCATCTGTGAAATGGGGATAAGGGCTGACAGGATTGCAGAGCTGGTAAATCACACATACTGTGGGTGAACATTTTTTGCCCTGTTAAGGACTTAGATTAGTGTTCTTTGGCTTTTGCAACAAGTTACCAAGAACTCTGTGGTTTAAAACTTTGCACATTTATTACCTTACATTTCTGGAGTCCAGAAATTGGGTTAGTCCACTTTTTATTACTGAAACAAAATGCCTGAGATAATCAGCTTAAAAAGAGGAAAGGTTTATTTTGGCTCATGGTATCAGAGGTTTTAGTCCACAGTCAATTGGTCCCATTGCCTTTGGGCCTGTGATGAGGCATCATATCATGATGGAAACATGTGGTGAAGAAAACTGCTCACCTCATGGTGATGAGGGAACCAAAGAGAGAGGAAGAAGAGGGATTGGAGTGCCAAAAGCCCCTTGATGGGCACAGCCCCAATGACCTAACTTCCTCCCATTAGGCTCCACCTCTTAAAGGTCCCACCACCTCCCAATAGCACCATGGACTGGTGACCAAGCCCTCATCACACGGATCTTTGGTGGATAGCTCAGATCCAAACTGCAGCAAATACCCAAAAAGGGTCTCAATGGGCTAAAATGATGTTGAGATGGCTGCACTTATTTCAGATACTCTGGGAGAGACTCCATCTCCCTGCCTTTCAGCTTCTGGATGCTGCCCCTCCTTGGCTCCACAGCCCCTTCTTCCCTCATAAGAGCCATGATGAGGGCCAGTGAAGTCTTTCTCACTCCACATCCCTCGACACTCGCTCTCCTGCCTCTCTCACTTGCAAGGACCCTTGTGATTACATTGGGCCCACCTGGATAATCCAGGATAATCTCCCCATCTCAAGATCCTTAACTTAATCACATCTGCAAAGTCACTCTTGCCGTGTAAGGTAACATCGTCCAGGTTCTGGGGATTAGGACTCAGATACCTCGGGAGGGGCATTATTCTGCCTCCTGCAGTACCCAGTGGACCCGGCTCACTGTATATTTATTTCCTCTCCTTAGGCATTCTATCTTGCTCCTTGGAGACTATTTCTACCTCTTTAAAGATCATTGTGAGGATTACAGGATATAATGGGAGTGAGGGGATTTGCTTCCCTTCACCCTGCCTGCCTGTGTACAAAGCTTTCTGGAGACGCCTCTGTAGGGGAAGAATTTGGGCTGCTCTTGGGAATGGGGTCTGAGGTCATGGCTTCCAGGCCCAGCAGTGGAGGGGCGAAGAGTGCTGGGCCATTGCTTATCTACTATTTGCCTACAGCTTGTCGGCTTGAGGCTAATTTCAGGGAGGGATGGGAAATGGATTGAAATGGAGGGTTGAGTTGCTGGTCATGGAAGGATTAGAAATTTACCCTGTGGTAGCCAGCATTCTGGTATTCCTTTGTTTATTGTCTGAATTTTCTTATGAAAAGCAACCCGTATCTGTTGTCCCGAGTTGTAGAGAAGAAAGGGTTTGGGGTTTGGGAGCATTTGGGCCCGAGTAAGTGGGACAAGGGAAGGCCCCAGAGGGTTGGCACAGCAGAGGTAAAAGTAGGGGCCTCTAAGAAGAGGTGAAGCCCTGGGTGGTACCTTGTCTTCTAGGAAATTGGGCCCAGACTGGGTAACACAGCTCCTACTTATTATGTGACCCCATCAGCACAATCTGGCCAGGCATGTGTACCCCTCCCTGGTCTGAGCCCTGGGGGACAGGGACGCTGTCTTCTTGCTCCTGGGTCTCAGCATCCCGCAAGGTTGAGCACAGAGAGGTGCTCAGTGACCCTCACCGAGAGGGAGCAAGGGCTGTCTGCATTGTCGCCACGTCTGCCCAGTTAGTGGGTCTGTCGTGGGGACTGAGCCAAGTCAAGGCCACTGCCAAGTCTCCATGACTCCCTGGGGCTGGTTATACATTAAAGTAAATCTTCCTGCGTACTGGCGAGGGAGATGGGAGGTTTGAGGGCAAGACCCTGCTCTGTGAGTATTTCCTGAAGACCTCAAGCAAGTCATTCCCCTTTCCTGCACTTTTTTCATTGCTAATTAAATGATGCTTTGGTCTGGATCCAAGGTTCTCGGATTTTATCCACCATCAGAGGCAACTGGAAGGCTGTCAAAAGGCAGGTAACTGAGCCCCACCCAGTGCTTCTGATTTAACAGATTTGCATCTCCGTGAAGGCCCGGGTGCTGCTGATGGTCGGAGGGCACACTCTGGGAACCACTGGGTTCCAAATGCCCATCTGGCTGCAACAGAATCACCTGGGAAGTTTGTTAAGAAAACAGGTTCCTAAAAAAAAGAAAATCAAAGTATAACACGTACAGGTACAAAATCCCTATGATGAATATGATCATTATGTATATCCAAAATGTACCAATAAAATTTATACTTAAAAAAAAAAGAAAAGAAAACAGGCTCCTGGGGCCCATCTCCAAATATTTGGATTCCATTCATCTGGGGGAGAATCTGTATCTTCTTAAATTCTCCAGTGATTCTGATGTGAAACCACATTGGGGCGGCATAGTCTCCAAAGTTCTTCATTTAAAAAAAGTTTTATTGATGTATAATTGACATAGCATAAACCACACATATTTAATGCGTGCAGTTGGGTAAATTTTGGCATTTGTGTGCTTATGAGCCATCATCACAATTCAGATACCGAACACACGCCTCCTTCTCAAAGTTTCCTTGTGCCCTCAGCACTCTCCCTTGTCTGCTCCTTCTTGCTCCAAAGTTTTTAACTGTCTTGTGGCTCTAAAATGTGTTTATGATGAGAAGGAGGCTTCTCAGCCCTCAAGAGGAGGCGCCCACAGCTAGGTAGCATCTCCATAGGGACGGGGTGGCTGTGAGCTTGGGGAAAGAGGGTTGCAGAAGATGCTTAATTGGCAAATCTGAGAGTTTGGGCAGGTGACAGTATCATGGGGACTAACGAAGGTTAGAATTATGCAGGAGAAATACTCCCTCATCCCCCCAAAAGGAGGAGGAGGATAAAAGGAAAAGGGAAGGAGGGAAGGGATCCAACTTTCAGTGAGAGTGAAGCCTGGGACCCTGCCCCGTCCCAGGAGAGGGAGGTGGCGGGGCTGTCAAGCGTGGCAAAGCCTGAGCAGACAAGGCGGCAGACTTTTCCTGGCAAGGGCCGGAACGCCCAGTTTTGATTCTTTCTGTTCTGTCAGCTTAACAAAGCACCTGAGAGATGTCAGGCACTGTGCTAAGCCCTGGGAAATACGGTCTCAGATGGGAGATACGACACAGAAAGATACCGCGGCTGCCGCGATAGAAACAGTCACAGAAGAGCAGGGACCCAGCTGGCAAAGCACGCCCACTGCCTCGCGGCTCCGCAAGGGTGTCCTTGCTGTGAGCTTGTGCAGGTCTGAGGAGCGGAACTGGAGATGGCTGGAAACTGCCTCTCCAGGGAAGTCCCCCGCCTGAGGGGCTGGCAGTGACAGGGAGGGGCTGGAGCCCCGGGGGCTTGAGACCAAATTCAACAGCACAGGACCGAGAGGAGGAGATACGTGCGCAGCACCATGAAGCCAGGTGTGGGGGGACTTCTGGGGAAGAACTGAAGAAAAGCTTCTCAAGAGGAGGAGACGCCCTAATGTGATCCCCCCTTCCTGTGCTTCCTGCAGGGATGGGTCGACCTCTAACTGCCTGAAGTGTGAGAATTGAATGTGTGTGTGTCTTACTCCATTTCCCGCACTCATTTATTCAGTCAATGTGTCAACGAATTTCCTGTTGTGAGCAAGGCTGAGTGTAGCAGTTCAGTGGTGCAGATGTGGGGGTACAGTAGTGATATGAGAGGCGTGTTCCTACCCATGGAGTTTGTATTCTAGCGGGAATTCGACTCTTAAATACAGAGATTCCTTGTTTAACAACCCACCTGTTTACTGACTGTTTGAATTTATAACCAAAGCATGCTGTTTGGACTTATGACCTGCACTGACTTACTACCTGCATTTGGACTTAGGACACAGGAACTTGAGTGGCAGTGTGGCTGTATGGTGGCTTCTTCCATAGTAGAGAACTGCGATTTTTGCTAACTGTACTGTACAGTTCTATAGTTTTATGTTCTGTTATATATTACAATACTGTGTGTAAGAGTTATGCAAATCAAAGCAAACTCATCAAGTAGGAGTTTCCTTTGACCATTTCTTTGTTCTGAATATTGTAAGGTAGATTCTGTATACAATTCCTCATTTAGCAACCAATTCACCAGCAACCTAGTTGCAGGAATCTTGGTGGTTAAACAAGGAACATCGTAGTCTCTTTAAAGATCTGATGAAGGAGCCTCTAGTAGAAGCCCAAGGCAGCACATTTTGCACTCTGGAGGGCAGGTGGGGTAGGGGACACCCTGAAGGGACAGCTGTAGTAGAAAGAACATTTCATCCTTCCACATTTTCACTACCTGTATAAAGCTCATGTTGCTATTCAATGCAAATAGGCTACCATGTTTTTCCAGTGTGACCTACAACCCAGTGGGCACACCTGGTAGCTTGTTCCAAGGGCAGATCCTGGGACCTGCTCTCCTTCACTCACCCCACCCAACCCACTGATAGGGGATTTAGAGAGGGAAGATCATGAATGATTCCAGAATCCAAACTAAGCAAGTCCACAGATCTCTTTTTTAATGGAAACTTTTAATTGCAAAATAAATACGTATGTAAAAGTGCAAACTCGACGAATCCTCCCAAGGTTAACAAGCCTTCAAGAGACCAGCATCAGACTTGGAAACAGAACACCACCAGCCCCCAGTAGGGCCTGTTGCTTCCTTCCAGCCTCTCACCTCCCTCTGCCAGACATAACTACCGCTATGAATGCTAACTCCATAAATTAATTTTGCCCTTTTCTTTGAACTTTATACAAATGAAATTGTACAATACGTTCTCATTTGTGTTTGGCAGAATTTCCCTCAGTGCTGTTTTTGAAAGTTATTTTTAGCACATGTGGTATAGTCTCTTCATTCTCATTGATGTGTAGTATTCCTTTGCATGGTTATACACAGTTGTTTCTCTGTTCTTCTGCTGATGGGCGTTTGGCTTGTTTCCAGTTGGGCCATTAGGATTAGTGCTGCTGTGAACTTCCTTGTGTGATATTTTGGCGTGCAGATGCAGGTGTCTCTGTCGGAGAGAGCTGTGAGGTCTGCCTTGTTCGGCTCTGGGAATGCTGCCTGAGGAGCAGCTCTTACGGTGGCCCCCAGCGTCCCTGACCCTTGGTCTTCCGGTCCTCCTGTAATCCCTCAGCCCCGGGAGTGGCCTGGACTTATGGAGCCACCTCTAACAGAGAAGATGACAGAAGTAATGGGAGGCCACTTCTGAGATCACAGCCTCTGTCTGTGTGGTGTCTCTCACTCTCCAGGTTATCCGCGATGAAGAAGGCCCTCTGGAGTGCTCTGAACTACCGCATGAAGAGAGCCCCACAGCAAGGACCTGAGGGAGGCCCCGCCAATGGCGTGAGAGGAGCTGACTCCTGCCAACAACCATGAGAGGTAATTTAGATGCCGACCTCTTCCCAGTACAGCCTTCGGGTGAGCCCCTGGACCTGGCTCTCAGCTTTGACAGCAGCATCACTAGCAGCCTTGAACCAGAGGTACCTCGCTTGGCTGGGCTGGCTTCCTGAGTCCCAGAAACTGTGAGATCATAAGCGCTTGTTGTTTTAAGCTACAAAGTTTTGGGGTGATTTGTTACACAGCAGTGGATGATTAATATATTGCCAAGTTCTTATCTAGAGAGATCGTACTAGCTTATATTCCTGCCCCAAATGGCAAGAGTTCCACTTGCTCTATGCACCTGCCAACACATGGTATTGCCCGTCTTTTTTATTTTGGCCATTATGATGAGTGGGTGGCAATATTGCATTATGGCTTTAATTTGCATTTCTCTGATGACTAATGATCACTGTGTGTTATTTAGCCGTTCAAACATCCTCTTTTGTGAAGTGCTCCTTCAAGCCTTTCACTCATTTTTTCTAGTGGGTAATTTATCTTTTCCTTATTTGTTTGTAGGGATCTTTTCATATTCTGATTGTGAATTCTGTGTAGGACATCTGTATTGCAGATATCTTCTTCCATTTTTGTGGCTTGCTGTTTCATCCTGTATTTTAAAGGTTGTTTTGAAATATTTTCAAATTTACAGAAATATTGTGAGAACAGAAGCAATGTAAGAGTTGTAGTACAGCCTTTATCCAGATTTACCTGTTGTTCATTTGCTTTCTCATTTGCATCTTCTTGCCACACATGTGTGCACACATATGCACACACACACTTGCACACAAATGCTGCTTTTTGAACCACTCAGAGAATAAGCTACAGACATGACGACTCTTCACTCTCAAGTAGGCCAGTGTGTCAGTGTCTATGTCTTAGGACTATTCTCTTATATGACCATGAGACAGTTAGCGACTTCAGTCAATTTAACATCCATACAATGCTTTTGTCTAATCTACTGTGTACTGATTTTTTTAGTTGATCTAATAATGTGCTTGATGGCATCTTTCCTTCTAGTACAGAATCCTGCCTAGGATCTGGCACTATGTTCTGGCGACATGGGCCTTCAGTCTCCTTTAATCAGGAACCCTTCCATAGCCTGTCTTTGTCTTTTATGACATTGACATTCTGACGGATGCAAGTCCTCCCCCTCTTCTCTTTTAAATGGTATGCTTCTCATTTTGTTTGTCTGATATTTTATTTTGATTAGAGGAAATATTTCCCTGCTCTCTGGAATCGCATGTAAATGATGTCATGTCCTTCTCAGGGTCCCGCATCTGGAGCTGCATCCCTCACTGGTGATGTTGCATTTGATCGCCTGGTCAAGGTGGCGTCCAGTTGCTCCTTTGTATGGTTGGAATTTTCCCATCTGCAGTTAATAAGCAAACTGTGGGGATTAATACAAGGTGAATATTCTGCTTCTCATCAGTTTGCCCTGATTATGGTCCATCGATGATTCCTGCCTGAACCAGTCTTTGCTACGATGGTTCCAGAAGGAGGGTTTTCTAACTCCAGCTCCCCCTCCACTGCTGCCAGCTGTCTGTCAGCTTTGCACTCTCAGCAGGCACCCTCCTTTTGAAGGTATCTTAATTTTAGCATAATCTAACATAGTGGATTTTTTCTTTATATGAATTCCTTTTGTGTCCAGTTTAGGAAATTTTTGCCTACCTTGACGTCTTGAAAAGATCTTCATGTGTTTTCTTCTAAGAGCCATATGATGAGCCCTTTGGCATATGGGTCTATGATCCTTCTGGCCTTGTTCGCTGCCCAGGACATGGTGTGAGATTGGTGTGGTAGACTATGTCCCCTTAAAGCAATTCCCAGCACAACAGTGTTGTGAGGCGGGATCTCTGAGAGATGATTAGGCCATGAAAGCGCCAACTTCACAAAGGACTAATGCTGCGATCTTGGTGGTGGGTTAGTTATCTTGGGAGATTGTTTCTGATAAAAATGATGAAATTGTCTCACATGCTCACTTGCCCTTCTGCCTTCTGCAGCAGGACGCTGTAGCTCCAAGGTCCTTGCCAAGTGCTGGCACCATGCTCTTGGATGACCCAGGGTCTTAGTTACTTTTTTGTTTTCTGAGGCAAAATACCCAATACCCACAAGTTTAAGGAGGAAAGGTTTATTTTAATTCACAGTGTGTAGAGGTTCAGTCCATAGTTGACTGGTTCCAAGGCAGGGTGGCATGGCAGAGGGGCATGACAGAGGAGAGACAGTCCATGGCAGGCAGCCAGGAAGCAGCAGCAGCAGCAATGAGCCTCCTTTTCCTTCTTTATTCCATTCAGGCTATAAGCCTATTGGTTGGTGCCACTCATGCCAGGGTGAGCCTTCTGTCTTCAGTAAACCCATTCACCCATAAGCAGAATTGTGAAAACCCAGTCAGTGGACTAATCCAGTTAACACACACCCATAATCCACATTCACACGCCCCAGACACATCCACCTCCAAAACATTCCACCTATCGATGAGCACATGAGACTTGGGAGGACATCTAGATATAAGCCATAACACTCTGCCTCCAGAACCATGAGCCAAATAAATTCTTGTTTATAGATTACCCAGTCTGGGGTTCTGTTACAGAGCAGAAAATGGACTAAGGTGGGAGTCAAGATGAATTTTTTTCCAGGTGGAAATCCAATTGACCCAAGTGTGTTTATTAACAATTTTTATTCACACAAGAAAAGGATAGACACTTTTCTTGAAAAGACTCAAAGGCATCACATTACCCAAATTCTCTTTGACTCTTTCTGCCCATCTTGATCACTCCCCCGTCTTCAGAGAAGGGGACACCTCAGAAAAAAACTATTGTGACAGGCTCCTGTGTCCTTTCAGACTTCTCAAGCATTCATACGCCGGCCTGTACCCTACTCTGCATGGCCTCCTCCCTGTGTGGGAGTCACTCGGCAGCTTGCTCTTTCCACCTGGCAGTATGTCATGGACTCTTCTCCTGCTGGCACACATGGATCCCCGCAATTCCTTTGAACAGTTACACTGATTACATAATACATGTTATGTCACGTGTGTGAAACAGTGTCAAGATACCCATTTAACGAAGCTCGTTTAGTCATTTGTGAATTTTTAAGCTGAATTTTTAAGTTTTGTGTTTGTCACCCTGATGACTTTCTGTCACAGGCACGCTGTGTGGACTGCTCAGTCTTACTGAGACGGAAATCTAGGCATTCCGAGAACACCTGAGAAGCAGAAGCAGAGGAGAACCTGAGTCTCGAAGGCCTCCGGCTCTTCCTACACTGAGGTCAAGCAAAGTGGCTTAAAAAGACTGGTGACCTGCGCAACCAAGCAGGGTAGTGCCCAGGTTATGGGGTGCCCGGGGCGCGGCCGGCCTTCCGAGCCACCCCTGCTCCTGGTG
The DNA here is from genome assembly GCA_004026905.1 of Hystrix cristata. NCBI lineage: Eukaryota > Metazoa > Chordata > Mammalia > Rodentia > Hystricidae > Hystrix > Hystrix cristata. Next base: position 3,880 of record PVJO010005821.1, on the reverse strand, counting down.
CGGCCAGCTCTGCTTGCTGTCTCCTCCCTCTCTGCCCAGAAGAAACCCCTCTCTCCCTGCTCCCACGGTCTCCCTTCGAGAATCAGGACCACACGGCAGTTCCAAGGCCCTGGCCTCCCCTGCTCTCAGCCCTCATTTGATTAAAACTTCTCCAGTTCGCAAGATCCTTGCCTGCGGGACAGGCAAGAACGAATTTGGAAGTGAGAGAAGCTGCAGCCCTTAAATCACATGTTGGGCAAAATAATCAAAGAACCTTCCCAAAATTTGTCAACGGTGGCTCTGGGCCTGGCTGCTTGGTAATGACTCCTACTTGATGACAGATCTGGAGAAAATGCGTTTTGGAAGCAATCAGTATATGCTGAATAGGATTCTATTTTACAAGCATTTTATCTACTCTTAAGGACATGGGAGATGAGGAAAACAGATAAGCCTCTCTATTAATATTGATTAGACCATTATATATCTGAAAAAGAGATTTTAGTCAGAGATGATTGCATCTCGCCGGCGTGGCCTTCCTTCCTGAATCCAATCGTTTAATCTGCCGCTCAGCACAGGGGTGTATGGAGGGGACGCCCCCTGATTCGTTCCTTCCTCCCTCACAGCCCGGGGAGGAGAGAGACCCAGGGCAGAGGCCGGGCCACGCGATCGGCAGCTCACAGGCTCAAGCAGACCAGAAAGGAAACCGCAGCAGGCAGGATCAAGGTTAGACTACTGGAATAACTGAGCATTTCTAGAAGAGCTGAGACCAGAGTGTGTTCTTATCCCGGATGCCTTTAAAAGGAGGAAGCTAATCAGCAGTCATGAATAAACCTTTTTATGACTGATCCCCAAAGAAGACTGTGAATGTTGGAAAATGTTCACCCCTGCTAGGAATCAAAGCAAGGCAAATTCCAACAATGAAATACTCCTGCCAACAGATTAGAAAAAAGTTTTTGTTTTAAAAGTATAACATCCAGTGCTGGTGAGGTTATAATGTCTCTCATATGTTACTGCTGGAAGTATAGGGGAAGACAGCCTTTAAAAAACATCTTTGCCTTCAAATAATAAATGTATTTTAATTGGCACATAAATGTTGTACGTGTGAATGGAGTAGCACAAAGTTTCAGAATGTCACCTTTTTGGAAGACAATTTCATGGCATTTAATTGAGGGCCCATGTGAAACTCCACCTTTGCCTTCAAGGAACATACCATTTAGCAGGGAAACTGAAAATTAAGAAGCAAAAATGCAACTAAATATTTAGAAAATGTGAAAAGCCATATAGGAAATAAAAAGGAAGTTGAAGTGAGGCAAGGGAGACCAGAGAAGGCTTGGAGGCTTTGAGCTGAGTCATGAATGACAAGAAGGGACAAGCCATAGGCAAAAGGAGAACATGGACTTGGCCAAAAGAACAGCATGTGCAAAGGACCTGTGGCAAGAGACATCTTTAAATGAGATGTGTAGAGACCAGGGAGGAGACAGAGTGAGGGGTGTATGGTGATTGGCTGCTGGAGTGGATTGTGGGTGATGCTCTGCGGGTGCTGGTTGCCTGAGGGCTGGGGAGCCCTGCAGGGTTTTCAGCAAGGGTGACACACTGTTGCCTGTTACTGTTTATAGCAATCACGCTCACTGTTATGGCGACAGTTCAGGGTGTAATAGAGGAAGCAGGAAGGACAGTTAGGAGCCTGTGGAAGCTGTGACTGTGAGAGATGACAGTGACCGAGGCCAGGGCTTTGGGAAGGGGACGTGCATCAAATACCGTAAGATTTAAACCCTTTGGACCAGCGGCGCCTGTGCAGGAGATAATCAGACGCACCAGAGATTTACATGCAGATATACTCATTAGGGTTTTAGTTATAAAGCAAAAAGCTGGAGACAACAGAAATGTCCATGACAAGAGGCTGGCGAAATGGTATCACGTGTAGACAAGGCTGTCATACAGTTAGGAAAATTATTGCTTTAGAAGAATAATGACACAAGAAAATGCTTACATTGTGTCTAAAGTAAAAAAATTCATGATACAAAAGGGGATGTGTATTATGATGCTGGCCATGTTTTCCTTCTCTCTAAAATAAACCCCGAAATGTTCAAGGTAACTCTGGGTTACTGATGGGTGCTTTGAAATTTTTTCTACATTTCAGTATTTCTATAATTTGGATATTAAGGAAACAAATTCATTTTTAAATAATAAGGTGAATTTTTCTAAAAGAGGGAAGGGGCGGAAGTGTGAGCGGGGAAGAGGAGCATGGGCAGGAGGGAGGAGCGAGCGAGGTGGTGTCGGTCAGCTCAGGGTGTCAGTCAACTCCGCGGTGTCCCCGGGCAGAAGTGCTGAGTCGCTCTGCTCTTGACCAGAGACCCTGTTCTGGAAGCTGGTTCCTAAGACCAGTCCGGCTGGTCTCCTCCCGCTCCTTCACATGCTTCTCCAGGCCCCAGGAGGAAGGTTCTTAATTTGTTTCCTGTGGCTGTAACAGAACACCACAGAGTGGGTCATCTATAAAGAAAAAATTTACTTTTCACAGTTCTGGAGGCTGGGAAGACCATGACCAGAGGCCACGTCTGGAGGACCTTCTTGCTGTGTCACCCTGAGCTGGGAGGCGTGTGTGAACCTACAGCCACAAGTTTTATAATCAGCATTAAGCTACTCATGAGGGCAGAGTCCTCACGGCTTGGTCATTCCTCCAAGGTGCCATCTCTCTCTTTTTTTTTTTTTTTTAATTTTTACCAAGAACATGTATTGGTACATTGTATTGTATACATAATGATCATAATCAACATGGTTATTTTGTACCTGTACATGATACATCTTGGTTCCCCCCTCTTCCCCCCTTCCCCTCCCCTCCCTTCCATTCACCCACCCCTCTCTATTTGCAACAAGTGTAGTTACACTTTTCCATTTTTTCTCTTTCATCTTACTTTTCTTTTAACCTTCTTCTTTATCCCCCTTTTCCCTATCTAGTTCTCCTCTCTTTTGAATACTATCTTTTTTTTTTTACATTATATCTATTATATCCCTTTGTCCTTATTTACACTTATGGTTTCTTATCAGAGAAACAATTCGATGTGTACTAATAAGTGTCTGATTTATTTCACTTAATAGTATGTTCTCAAGGAACATCCATTTACATACAAATGACTCTAGTTTATCCTTTTTTATCACAGTGTAGTACTCCATTGTGTAGAAAAACCACATCTTCTTTAGCCATTCATCAGTTGTTGGGCATTTAGGTTGTTTCCAAGACTTAGCTATTACAAATTGTGCTGCTATGAACATGGTTGTGCATATATCACTGTGGTATGATGATTTTAATTCTTCTGGGAAGATACCAAGCAGAGCAATAGCCGGGTCAAATGGAACCTCTAGTTGTAGTTTTCTGAGGAATCTCCACACTGATTTCCACAGTGGTTGGACCAGTCTACATTCCCACCAACAGTGGAGGAGGGTTCCTTTTTCCCTGCAGCCCCACCAGCACTTGTTATTGGTTGATTTCTTGATAATAGCTATTCTTTCTGGAGTGAGATGGTATCTTAGTGTTGTTTTGATCTGCAGCAGACTTCTCAACACAAACCCTTAAATCAAGGAGCGCTTGGAGTAAAATATTTCAAGCCTTAAAAGAAAATAATCTCCAACCCAGATTGATGTACCCAGCTAAACTATTGTTCAGATTCAACAACGAAATAAGATATTTCCATGACAAAGAACAATTGAAGAAATTCATGACCTCCAAACCACCTCTACAAAATATTTTGAAAGATGTCCTAGAAAAGGAAACTATAATTACAAGGACACTAATAAATAATAATCCACTACGCAATACACACAGTGAAACTGAGGTGAAACACAGAACAAACAACAGAAAAGATCTATGACAAAGATAAGCCAGTACATAACAGCTGTAACCATC